>JALPQI010017260.1:0-42261 GCA_025490895.1 Thaumatotibia leucotreta
CCAATGGTTTTTTTTTACAATTTAGCATCATAATCCTGTAGCGGTTCATACAACACATATCCTTACCAAATTTCGTTACTGTAGCATTTATAGTTTCCGAGTAAATCGGCTGTGATAGACGGACAGACGGACAGACGGACATGACGAATCTATAAGGGTTCCGTTTCTGCCATTTTGGCTACGGCACACTTAAAATAAGAATAGACTTGACGAAAAAACCTGTCCTTAAAAAATCATTTAAAAAATTACTTTTAACAAATTGTTGTTATGATAAAAAGTATTGCAAATGTTAAATAGTATTCCAAAAGTCTAAAAAAAAAACTTTTTTTTGTGGAATACAATACAATACAATAACTCTTTATTGCACCTCAAAGATAAATACAAAACAAATAATAAAAGTACATGTTTGAAAGAGGTAAACAAAAGGCGGTCTTATCGCTAAAGAGCGATCTCTTCCAGGCAACCTTTGGGTAGAGAAGATAAGAACGTAAAAGTTGATAGTAAGTGGTGCAAAACTGAGAAAAATGGTCTGATGGCTAAGGAATGTAAAAATAAACACAAAATACAAATACATATATATATATATATATATATATATATATTTATTAATAGTATATATGTATATATATATACTATATACTGAAGGGAGCTCACTTATCCCACCCTATTATAATGAAATAATAATAATATTATGTGGAATTTGACATTAGGTCTCATAACATTTTTTGTTTATTTTGATGTCTAGAATGCATAGTTAAAATCTTTCGCAATGCTCGCGAGCACCGTGTATTTTAGGCCAAAATTTTTTTTCGTTGTCTTAAAAGCTGTCCTCAAGTGATCATTTAATTTTTGAATACTAAAAACATATGGAAAGTACTGCTTTATTATGGTGCCTTTAAAAAAATACGTATAAGTTATCGTCCTTGGTTGGATCCTAAAATGAATTGTATTAAATTATACAAAAAAAGTCGTGACGAAGTGTTGAGTTTTTGTGACGAAGTTGTTTTTCATACTATTAATCATTGTCCCGGGCCTCTATTCAAAGTATGTCAATCCTTCTGGTTACTTGTTTTTCAATTAAAATATCAGATTATATATTTTTTATAAAAACTACAATAACTTTTTAACATTATTATAATAAACAAAAAAATCTATATCATTTTTAAGTATATGTTCAAAAAATTTAGATTGTGTCCCCGCGCACATCGTATATGGGTAAGGCCGCGGATTTTGACGAATGTGACACAGACATAACATAAAAAAAATACGTTACGTTACCATAAAACGCAACGAAAGTTACTATAAAGCTCAGCTCATACTGGTATGAACTCTGATTAAATAAAGGTCGTAAAAAAAACATATTTTTATCACTAAATAGTTGTTTTAATCAGATATACTAATCAACCCATATAATGTCATTTCTCATACTTAGTAATTACTTAAATTAACAGTATTTATAAATGTTTATATGCCATAATCTTTGGAACTAATTAAACTAAATAAATCACCATAAATGCTTAAATGGAAATTGAACTGTTATTAATTAACACTATTAAACGCGTTAATAATCATATTGTATTTCATTAGCCCTAGGGGGGTAAAATTACCCACTGGAAAAAGCAAATTACTTAAAAAAACGCAAATCAAAATACCTAAATAACAAAATAATTTGATTTATTTCGCAAACACTTGTTACAAGTATGCTGTCATTCAAAATCTAATAAAACTCATTGAAATTAGTAAATTTCTGTGTGCACTTCCCTTTACCACATATTTTTGTTACGTTACATAAAAAATACGTTACGTTTTGTAAAAATGTAACGTATTCGTAACATAAGTGTAACATATATTTGAAAAATGGTTGATTATCTTGGTAAATAATTGCAATCTGAACATAATAATACATGCTACTGACGTTTGAAACTAAACCCTTTCGTATGAAAAAACAGCCGTTTAATAATAATCACTACTTACCGTAAAAATCACACTACCACTTTAGACGTTTTTTGCTAAAACTTTCGCCGCGTGCACTGTGACAACCATTTGTTAACGAATTAATGGGAGTGAGTGTGCCTACTGGTGTTGCCCTACTAATTAGGCAACACCAGTAGGCAGTTCCTAGTGTCGATGAACAAATTTCTACCAACATTGGCTTAAATATGACCTTAAAAAAGTGTTATAAAAGTATCGTAACGAAAAATTGGAATTGGTGACCCAAAAAGTAAAGGGAAAGAAAACAGTAAAATTGTTCACATATCATAAGTCCTTAATGAACGAAGCAATCGTTTATCATTCGAATTTGGTTTAAAATCAGACATTTAATGCTGACAAGTCTAATAATATGAAAAGAAAAAGGTTATTAGTACTCGTAGTCGAAAAAATTACTCGACTTATGTTACGTTTTTGGCAGAAATATTTATTTATTAATTTTAAATAAAGAGCTATATTAGCTATTTCATTTGATTACATGTAACTGAGCATAGGGGAATATTTTAAAATTGATCAGAGTTCTCTACATGTTATCAGTTTTGTTTTATGAGCAAGACAAATTTTAAGCTCCGAATTCGTCAAAATCCGCGGCCTTACCCATATTTGTATCTACATTCTGTCACCGTGGTTAGCACGGTGTTTAGTTGTATTTATGTAGATATTGTTTCAGTGCGGGATAAAACAAAGAACCCCGTCGCTCTTCCCGCTCCGCTTGGTTCAAACAACGCAGGAGTTGGCCTTGTGGTCGGCCGCGTGTTTTCAGAGTCAGTGCGTGTGTTTTGCGGCTGCCTACTCGGTCACGTAAGTTTTACGTTTTTTCTTTAATACCTTTGTAGATCTTTTATATCAAATTTAAAGATTACTGTTTTCAGTTTTGATATGGTGATTTGAAATCTACTATATAAATTACAGTCACGAATTAATCATAGCAAACAGTTACAATTACAGCTCTGTCACAACACAACTCTGTCACATCACAGTGTGACGGAGTGGTTGTTGATCGTGACAGAGTTGAGAAATTATAATTAGTTCCTTATTTTAACAATGAGCACGTTTTTTACACGAGTACACTTGTGTTCAATGTTTAATTGTTTATATTTGTTTACAAATTACATCACATACAAAATCCAAGCTCGACTGATTCGGCGTAAAATCAAGCACTCAGTAATGTGACCCATCAAAACTGAGATGCTATTCCTTGTACAAGTAACAATTACTTCAATTATATAGAAAAAAAATATCCCTCCAAGATAACAGACGGTGTACGTGTACTTGCGAAAGTTTTAGATGAAAATAAATCTGTGTATTCCTATATTGGAACATCTATGAGCACCGTTGACGAGTAAGGCGATGTAAAAGTTATTTTTTACAAATCAGTTGATGTTAGTGGACAAAAGTTCAAACTCAATAAAATCGACCTTTTATATCGACGCCTATCATGAATAACGCTGCATTTCAAGATGCTACAGTGTCGTAATTTCAATAATTCTTATAGTGCAGCACTAGAATTTAAATTGGAAGCAAGTTAATACTTGCTTTTGGATTACAGCGTTATTCATAATAATTGATGAGAAACAATGTCTTAAATATGAGGATATTTTAACAATCGTCCCTAATCCAAAAAAAAATACGAATAGAAGACGTGTTTTACATGAGACTGAAACTCCACAAGATGTGTTTGAAAAATAATAAAAATAGCAAATTATTTATGACCGATTAAAGACTGATTGTAAATTATAACACTTCAAATAATTATAATTATAACTAGTTTGTTGATTTTGTTTCACATTTATGCTTAATTTTGATCTTTCATTATGTAAAATACTACTCCGTCACGAAATGGTAATACTCTGTCACATTTTGTCCCTTATGTCGCCCGGACGATTTTGCTTTATATATGTTAACGTTTCTTTCAAAACTCATATTAAAATCATACGAGTTGTAAAAGTTGCCCATAGAAATATTAAACACAACTATTAAGTATGTAACTATGGCATAAATTCAAACTTAACTTTTAATTAATATGAAGCTGTTTTGTGACATAGTGTGGCAATTTATAGTACAGAATTTTGTTTCTTGTATAATTTTATTGTTGATTTTATGTAATTCGAAAATGTTAAGCCTTTAATTTTTTGTGAATGTTAACAAAATGAAAAATTTCCAATGTCAAAAGTAATTAAAAAATACTTTCAAATTGTGACGGAGTTGTTTAATTTTCACACCTTCGATTAGAAAATTGTATATTACGAAACAGGGCATCAATAAACTTCGCTGCTCAGTACGTTATCATAATAACAGAGGTTTTAGTATTCAGTATTGATATTAAACAACAATTTTCGAGAAACTTTTGATTAAACAAAAAACATGCCAAATTGCGGCGAAACAAGACAACGAAAAAAATTTTGACCCATTTACCATTTTGACTACAGAGCCCAAAATACTAATAACTTTTTGTACAAACCTTCTCCGTATCCCACTAATGTCAGGGCATGGTTTATAGTGAGATCACAAAACATGGGTCGAAGAATACCGCGCTGATAAGGCGGCATGTCTGTGGCGTCGATGGCTGAAATAAAACAAAGTAAAGTATAAAGTGTTATATTGTACAATAACTGCGGAATTTAGAGAGTTTATTCTTTTTTGCCAACTTATATTTCCAGTTACACCAAACCGACAAGTTATAGTTCATACCTCATAAGACTGAATACTACAAGTACCTCATACATTTATATAATCACAGTAGCATATGAAATATTACCTTATAATATTGTGTCAGTAAACACTCGTAAATATAAATACCCGTGTCAACCCGGGTACGTCGTAAAACTACGTCCAAAACCATCGGTGGACGGCCAGCAGCATCCCTGTAAACTGCGATCGCCAACCCGCCTGCCAAGCGTGGCGATTATGGCATAAACCCTCCCTTCCGGGGGAGGCCTATGTACATAGGCCTCCCGCGGGGTACGTCCAGCAGTGGACGTAATTTATATAAATAATTAATTATACAGGGTGTGCGAAAAAGGCGCGTAGCACGATAAAAGCTAAACGCGCGTGACCATGACAAGCCAACACGTTGTAGAGGTCAAGATAGCCTGCGGCCGGTTTCCATCCAGTCAGAACAGTTCTAATGTGGGCTCACTTTAATAGTTGTACTGTAGAGGTGAGATGGGTTAATACATACCAATTGACAAAGGTCCATAGGCATGTAACATGTCCTTCAAATCGTCCTCGTCTTTGATCGTATTGTCTACTCTTTTGCCACCTGTCACGGTTACAATTCCTTTGCTTGGATTTTCATCACAAGGGTTTTTCCTCTGTTCATATGGATAATCACTTTCGTTCTCTAATTTCTTCTGTTTTTTAACCAACTCTCTGCAATAAACGTATTTAATAATGGGAATGTTGTGGCATAGTCTAAAACTAGGATACTAATATAGGCTTACAAAAAAAATAGCATGAAACAAACAATAGTAAAAAAAAGTTTTAAAGGACCTGGAGCGGTGTCTAAAAGATAGAGGTGGTGAATTGGTGATGCTTTTTGTTCCGTCTCCTAACGAATATCATTGGCGATCCAGTGCGGGAATAGGTACGATTAAGGCGGAAACACACTACTAAAATGCGACGCGATCCGACGACACGTGACACGTGTTGAGTCATATCAAGTTGTATCATTTTCTGTTACCAAGAGCACACTATGAACATCCGACGCCACGTTATACTCCCTCCGGCCGCGATGGCAACTGAGTTTGGTAACCAGTTGCTGAAAAGGATTGAATATTCTTGTTAGACAACCAGTTGCCAAGGACGAATGCCCATTCTTGCTACATAACTATAGTTGCCAACTAGGAATTTTTCAAGTACAGTTACTTAATAGGAATTATCATTATCGTTTCACAACTAGGAATCATAAGGTTGTTAAATAGGAAATTGTATGACAGGTGCATAAAAGGAGCCATTTTATCAGGGATTATCTTTCCCCTTTCTAGTACTAGCCCCCCGTTTCTTCGACCACGATTGAGTGAGACTCATTTATCGTAGTCCCATTCAGTTAAAATGAAAGTAATTTTGAACCTCCTGTATCAAATGCAGGCATGATATTCTTCAACGACTAATTATTAGGTATTACTTTTGTTAGATTCCGTATCCAGCATGGCTATCAACTGGGTAAAGAGTAACTTCCGGCTTACACATGGAAATGGGTAATTCTCAGGGCGTTTCAACCACTGTCATTTCCCCACTCGCATTTCCCAGTATGCTTTCTAAGTCAGATGTGCCATGTTAGGTTAATTTGATGAAGAACCGGGCTCTAGTCTACAGTGACCAAAAATAGCACACCCGAATTCAACAACTTGGAGGTAAATTCGAGTGAGGGAATGACAGCGGTTGAATCGCTCTGAGATTTACCCATTTCCATGTGTAAGCCGGAAGTTACTCTTTACCCAGTTGATAGCCATGCTGGATACGGAATCTAACAAAAGTAATACCTAATAATTAGTCGTTGAAGAATATCATGCCTGCATTATTTGATACAGGAAGTTCAAAATTACTTTCATTTTAACTGAATGGGACTACGATAAATGAGTCTCACTCAATCGTGGTCGAAGAAACGGGGGGCTAGTACTAGAAAGGGGAAAGATAATCCCTGATAAAATGGCTCCTTTTATGCACCTGTCATACAATTTCCTATTTAACAACCTTATGATTCCTAGTTGTGAAACGATAATGATAATTCCTATTGAGTAACTGTACTTGAAAAATTCCTAGTTGGCAACTATAGTTATGTAGCAAGAATGGGCATTCGTCCTTGGCAACTGGTTGTCTAACAAGAATATTCAATCCTTTTCAGCAACTGGTTACCAAACTCACTTGCCATCGCGGCCGGAGGGGTTATACTCATATTCATAGTGTGCTCTTGGTAATAGAAAATTATACAACTTGATATGACTCAACGAGTAATTGTGACGTAACGAGGTTTAGGTTATAACATGTTGAGCCAGTTTTTATTTCAGTTTTCATTTAATTTATGTACATTACGTAAATCGTATTATTTTCATTATCCGTGTTGTTTAGATATATTTTTCTAGAGTCTTTGAATACTACCAGCGTGGATCTGTATAGAAAACCATGTCCATAAACCCGTTTAAAGAAATAATGACTCTTGCTACGATATTATTAAGTTCAAATTCCTACCGCGCAACGCTAAATGCCTACGCTAAATATCACGTACAAATACGTTCTCTTTTTGTCGCAACTCTTACCTTTTCTGAATACTGATGTTGCTTACTTTTAAAAAAAATTCTTACCCCCTTATTCATAAACGTTTGCTAACTTAACAAGCCGCTAATAATTGTTTGTCCCTTTCGGTCTTAACGATGTGTCCATAAGAGCAAAAGGGACAATCAATTATTAGCGGCTTGTTATGTTAGCAGACGTTTATGAATAAGGGGGTTAATATTTAATGAAGTTTTTTTTTATTGTTTTAATATTTATTGTTCATTGTCATAATTAATTCTCTGACAGCGGTCGAATTACGTAGTACGTAGATATTCGACGAAAACCGCACCGCTCACCGTGAGGCCCTACTAATTGCCTCCCCGGGGTGGCTCTGACAGTTCGAACCGAATGCGCTTGTTGGACAGGCAGGTTTAATCAGACGTCTAGAGCAAGATGACTGCCACAAATCAGACCTAGAAATTCAATCGCCGCAAATGCGTCTTCTTACATGATTAAGATGAGTTTTTGGCGCTTATAAAGGAGACATTGGGCCCGTGGTTGTCCTACACCAAGTTTATTCTGAATGTGTCGTTCCAGCCAATCTGACACAATCTAGCATCTCAGCCGACTATAATGGAAATCAACACGACAAGTTTCGTCCAAATCTGCAATACTAGTAAATTTATTACTTTTGGCTTATCTCATGAGCTTGCAGAATGCATCTTGGCTAGAAACGCAGTAAAGTTAACGTTAAAGTTAACGCTAACGCTCGAAATCCTTTGTCATTGAGTTATCGAACGAAATAAGTACGTTTAATAGTACATTGTGCATCAAGGGAGGTAAGTACGAAGTTACTAACGAGAGTGTTAGAAGCCTGACGCCGTGGGTGGAGGGCTTTTAATGACTCTGGTTAGTATTCCGCTTACCGACCGTGATGCATACAATGTTTTTCTTCACACTTGCGGACAAAAAAGTTTAAGACAAAATATTATCAAATGAAGTACTGACATTTCTATGAATCCCTAGGGAATTTCACTTTTCTATTACTCCCGGTACGCATGCAAGCAATGGCGCGCTTAAACAGCTAGTGTGATGAAAACATATATTTTAACTACCTGCGTCTGCCTGCGACCACATTAGGATAATATTTAACGTAATTTTACGCGATTACAACTCGTTTGTCGTTGAAATAAGAGTGATAATCGTGAAAGTATTTTTAAATCTGTTTATTATGTCAGGCAATAAAGGCGGGTAAGATCAGTGGCTAGGTCTGGCCAATACCTTTCGTAGGTACCGGGTCTCTTACGTTTGAATAATATTTCATATAATTTATAATAAGTATATATAATTTATTCAAAAACGTTGCTATGGTACTATTTTACTGTCGATTTATAACTTACACGATGTAATGGTTTCCCCAAATCCATTCACGCGAATTCGGCTAAACCCATTTATCAAAACCTACGCTACTAGTTATGCAATAAAAGTGAAAAAGAAACTTGGACGACACCGATCGATCGACGGTGACACAGCGCTATTTGTCTTAAAATGCGAAAGCGTCGATAGGTTTGGGAAAGAGGAGAAGGTTCATAAACTTACTGAAGAACGTCTTGCATGTATCCTCCATGGCATGATCCAGTATCAAGACAGTCCAGGCATTGTCCTTCGGATAAGGGCACCAATTTCTTATGTTTTAAAGCGTACTGCCCTTCAACAGCACCTGTGGAAATAGTAAAACGTTAGTTAGTTTTTTAATAATGTCTTTTGTACAGTCGGACGATTTTGCCAATATCCAGGTAGTCACTGACTGACGTTGTTCGGTAGCCTCGCTTTTTGTAAAGCTAATAGTTAAACGTTACAAATACGCCTCGAGGCAGCCAAGAGCCCGGTACTACTGGGTAATGACTAAAAAGTCCTTAAACGTATCTAATTATCATTCATTAGTAGCGCATAATAGATATAAAATTACCGAATGGAATTTAGTCTACGCGTTACCAAACAACAGACATGTAAACGTACCGATAGCACTAAAGATATAGCAGCTGCCGCAATTGCCTTGGTTTTTAACATGCGTAACTACATTTTGTGTCGTCCAGTCGAACTCATCCGGTCCAGCAGGGTATGAGGCATGCGATTTTGGTAAAGTTTCATTAGGAAGTTTGAAGCCCCGGTACATCAGTAGCTCATTAGGCTTCAGATCCGCAAAATGGTTAATTGCGAAAACGACGTCAGGAAACTTGGCATTGCGCTCATTTATATCTACTAAGTTTTTCGTGAAAATGGAAAGTCTTTCAAAATACTCTCTTCGATTGTATATTTTGTTGTGCTCTTTAACAAAGTCCCTGAACAGGTTTTCGGCATCTTCCACGTCGTAGTATGGCTTGTCATATGCAGCCAATGCTGTGTTGGCTAGACAAATTGTCGCTAGGACGATAGACACAAACATGTTTTTCGAATTTTATGAGCTTATTAGAACGATACCAAAAGACCCACTGTTAATGTTGCCTTGACATACGGCCTTTTAAACGAACAAATGAACATAAAATTGCTTACCTAAATACTTTCACCAGTATTTTAATATCTTAACATGTTTTAAATTATTAGGTACTTCAATAACTTATTTTATTTACGCACATATCATTAGTGTTCAAAAACCATAGGTTATGACCAGCATTATTACAATCAGTTTAACTAAGGGGACGTTTTTTATCTGTGGTAGGTAAAATTTGTGATGTAAAGTTAACATTACAGGACAGATTTCCGTAAAGAAATAAGTTTAATATTTTCTTCGGTTCGGTTGCACATGAAATAAAACTATGAAAACGGATAAACTCGCGTATATTAACTAATTTTAACTTCATTCCGACGTTCGAACACTTTACAGGGTTCGTGGTCTGTGGATGACCGCAGACCACTTAAATTTGGAATAGCTGTCAAAACTGAAGTGCTTCACTATTCTAGTCTTCACAGATATGTTAAATAAGTACGTCTTCTCAAAATATATCGCACGTCATTCGATCTAAATTAAAAAAAAAAACAAGCTACTCGCTTTCATTGCGAACGAGCCGTATCGTAGCCGATCCCGTGATTTTTCCGCCTTGTAGCGAAAATGGACCTCCCACAGAGAACTCCCCTCGGGAGTTCCCCGCACTCAAAGTGTTAAAAGAGGATTTAACTGTCGCCATTTTGTTTGTTGATATTTTGCTGTTATGAAAATGTAATTGTGAAAACTTGCTTGAAAAGTACATTTTAGTTAGAAATGTTATGTACAAATATGGCTGTAAGTACAAACTTGGATTGCCAACAAACATTTAATCGAATATTTTGATTCAAAGACAACGGTTCAAGGACTTATTTTCATTTCATCGACAAGTCATTCTGTCGACGAATCGTTTCCAGTAAATTTAAATCAGGGATTTTAAATGGTACTTAAGTTGTTTCGTATTCAGCTTATGTAGAGGTTTTCCTTAACAGGTTTTCTGTATCGGTTTGGTTTGAATTTATTCATTCCACATAATATTATTTTAATTTGTCATACCTATTTCTTTATCGAAACTAAAAACGTCGGACTGCGCGATTATAGCTAAATATGTGGGGCTAGTTTCTGTGTGGAATCGCAGTTCTAAACTATTCTAAACCTACTTTGATTGCTGTTCGCATATGTGTGGGGTCAAAGTTCTAACTTAATCTAAACGTACTTTGATAGCCGTTCGTTTCTGTGTGGGGTCGCAGTTCTAATCTAACCTAAACCTTAATTCAATTTAACCTTATCGAATTCTGTTTGAAGTTATGTCACTGCACAGCATAATCATATTAGTAAAATGAAATACCTTAATTAATAAAATAATACTATCTAAACATACAAATAAACTGAAGTAGCCGAGTGGTTTAGGCATCAGCCACAAAGGCTGAAAACATGGGTTCAAATCCCACGCCCGGGTTGGTGAACTTGGTATTTTTACTTTGGTACCTATATGACATCTAACATGTATTAGTATTACTATTAAACAAATATTTATATATTGGAGGTCATATACCAAAGAAAAAACAACCAAGATCACCAACGTCCGAGGTGGGAATCGAACCCACATGCTCAGCTTTCGTGGCAGATGCCTGCACCGCTCGGCCAATAAGTTCAAAAATATTATTAAACGGTTTTTATTAACTTCACCGCGTATCAACTGTCGTCGATGCTTCAAATCTTGTGATCGATTTTTCGACCACTTCTACTGCACCGAAAGCAATAAAATTTGGAACTCTTATCAAGTCCCCATGACAATGCAATATTATAATTATTTGTATCCTTGTATCCTCAAAGCCTGATGCTGCAGACGTACTGCTTACCTTAACCGAGAGTGTTAGATACGTGAAAATGAAAGTATAGCATGTTTGGCATAATCAAATACTAACAGCCTGATCTTGACTTCCAACTCCTCACTCCTGATGCTGCAGTACTGCCTACAATAACCGCAAGGTTTGTCTTTTATCGATATCTTGATTTTAAAGAAGTTCTTTAGTACTTATTAAGTAGAAACATGCGAATTTAATACTAACATCCAACTCCTCAAATCTGATACTCCAGTGTAACTGCCTGCCACAACCGCTAGGTTTAGCGATATGTACATTTTGAAGTACTGCTTTAGATATTTGGTAGAAACATACAGATTTAATTATAATCATCATCATCATATCAGCCGAAAGACATTCACTGGTTGGACAATATAGGTCTCCCCCAGAGATTGCCTCAAGGACCGGCCCTGTGCCACCTTCACCAGGTCATGAGTCCACCTTGTAGGGGGCCTACCCACGCTGTGCCTTCCGGTACGTGACCGAGAACGTGAGACTCAAGAACCTTAACGCCATAACGTCCATCGGTTCCACCGACGAGCCCCGCCCACTTCAGTTTAGCGATTCGAAGAGCTATATCGGTTACTTTGGTTGGGTGACTTTGAGCCTTCTTATGAGGCCCATTGTAAGCGACCACGGTTTAGTACCGTATATCATTAATGCAGCCCTCCGGCTGATAGACTCATAGGCACGGCTGATAAGGTGATAGCGTGAGTGGTCCGCGTAGGGTGAGCCGTCGGGCCTGCGGCCCTCCAGCTGATAGAGTGACAGCGTGAGTGGTTCGCGTAGGGCGAGGTGTCGGACCTGCGGCCCTCCAGCTGATAGAGTGACAGCGTGAGTGGTCCGCGTAGGGCAAGCCGTCGGGCCTGTGGCCCTCCAGCTGATAGAGTGACAGCGTGAATGAATCGCGTAGGGCGAGCCGTCGGGCCTGCGGCCCTCCAGCTGATAGACTCACAGCGTGAGTGGTTTGCGTAGGGCGGACCGTCGGGCCTGCGGCCCTCCAGCTGATAGAGTGACAGCGTGAGTGGGTCGCGTAGGGCGAGGCGTCGGGCCTGCGGCTCTCCAGCTGATAGAGTGACAACGTGAGTGGTTCGCGTAGGGCGTGCCGTTGGACCTGCAGTCATCCGGTTGATGAAACTGAGAGTATGAGTATACCCCTCGGGTTCGCGTAGGACGTGCCGTGGGGCCTGCGGCCCTCCGGTTGATAGGCCGACAGCACAGGTGGTTTGCGTATTAGGACGTGCACTCGGACCTGTGGTCCTCCAGTTGATAGACAGAGAGTGTGAGTCTCTCGGATTCACGTAGTGCGTGCCATAGTGCCGTCGGGCCTATGGCCCTCCGGTTGATAGATTGCATGGATTGACCCATTGGATTTGGTTCTGCTGCGGATGGTCTCATTTCTAATCCGATCTCGCAGAGAGACTCTTAGCATAGGCCTCTCCATTGCCCTTTGGGTGACTTTGAGCCTTGTTATGAGGCCCATTGTAAGCGACCACGGTTTAGTACCGTATATCATTAATGCAGCCCTCCGGCTGATAGACTCATAGGCACGGCTGATAAGGTGATAGCGTGAGTGGTCCGCGTAGGGCGAGCCGTCGGGCCTGCTTAATCCACTGACATAGAGTCTAAACGTGGCTTTCAGCATCCGATTTGGGAAGACTACAGTGATAATAGTTTCACGTGAGTAATATACAGAAAGTTGCATCTACGGTTAGTTATAACTACTTAATTTTTATTTTCTAGTTTTTGGTGCAATAAAAACCGTATAACTTAAAACTTTTTTACTTATTTTATTTAATAAATTAATTTGACTTTTTCAACAGAAACTAAAATATATCAAAATAATGGAACAGCAATAAAATAAAATAACTAATACGATCCTACATCTCAACATCCGGGATTCTAGGCTAATGACTGAGCAAAATCTAGAAAAGATGTCACTCTACGATAGGCTTTGCTAGAACTTGGCCAGTTGGCGCTATTATAGTTAAGATCACCAAGTTCAATGTTCTGGTTCTCAGCGGATCAAATCTGATACTGCATACTACAGTCTCCAGCTATTTGAAATTAGCTCTTGGATCAACTCCAAAATTCAACAATTCTCGTAGATCAATAGGAATCGCCTTGGTAATGTATACAAATAAAATAAAAAACAGGTTTTAATTGCAATTCTGTGTACCAAATTCGTTAATGTTCCAAAAAAATAATGAAAAAGATAGAGCTCCAACAAAGAGCACAAGTAAATATTCTGACGATTGATATTGTGCGATAATTTGATTTAGAATTTTGTTAAAAATCCTCTGTTAATGTGGTAATTAATACCTCCCAGTTGTGACTTTTGAAAATGCTTGTAAATAAGGAAGATAGTGTAAAAAATATTTATGCAACTCTGGCTTGTACAACAAACGTCCCAATTCCGCAGGCGTTGACTCCTCGCTCAAGTCTCACGTAGCCTTTCTCGCCCCAAACAGCTCCCCATGAGTTTTTAATTTTCCAGAACTTTTTGCCGTTATCTGGAATAAAAAAATGGTTAGTTTTTACTCGTTCTAAATTGATTATTCTATTTATCCTATTACCCTAGAGGACATGAATTAGAATGAGTTCTTAATTTTCCAGAAAATTACGTTTTCTGAAAAAAAAAAATTACATTTTTAATATTAAATACTTCTTGAATGTATTAGTTGTCTGAGAAAATATAAAGCAAACAGCACTTTAATCGGTTCTTTTCCATTTCGAAAAGAAATGAATACTTGTTCAGTGGGTTCTATAGTGTGATATATTTGAGGAGGTATTTCTTATCTGAGAGTTATTAAACTGTTTTTATTTAAACAATTATAATATGGTTTAAATTATTACATTGACGAACGTACACGCCCAAAATAAAATAATAAGTGTTCTGAAGCTATTGTGAAAACCCAAATCAAATTATTTATTAACTAAATTTTATGTGACGAAGGTAAGCAACTGAGCTCTCAGCCCACTTGATGGAAAGCAAGAACTGAGGCCCATGGACACAGTGATCAAAAAATCACCTATGCGCTGCCTACTCTGAGTGATTGCCTCTTTCTATGCCAGTAATTACACCGGCTATCATACCCCCAAACGAAAACACAGCAGTTCAAACACTGCTACTTAGCGGCAGGTTAACGGGTAAGACGTTGGTAGCTATCCAGGCGAACCATGCACGAGGTCCTACCACCAGCAAAGATGTACAAAGTTAGTGTGCATTATGGCCAAAAATTAATTTCGGTGGCAATTTTTTTCCCCAGTAGTCACACTACTTAATACCACATAAATTATAAATATTGGATGTCATATACCAAAGAAAAAACGACCAAGATCACTAACGTCCGAGGTGGGAATCGAACCCACGTGCTCAGCTTTCAAGGCTGATGCCTGAAGGCCGAGTGGCCGAGCGGTGCAAGAATCAGCAGGTAATTGTTCTGTTTCATCATTGTGGATATAGAGCCCTAAATAAAAATATTAACTGTTAAATTTGTACAAACCTTCTCCATATCCTACTAAAGTCACGGCATGGTTTAGAGCATTCGTGCATTTGTTGGGCGGAAGGACGCCGCCGTTATAATAATGGAAGTCTGTGTCGTCAATGGCTAAAGTAAAACAAATAAATATACCGTTGCATTTTGTACAAGTAATAGGAAATTAGAAGTACTTCATTATATCACATTTTTTTACCAAATTACTTTTCACAGATACCTACCGAACGTGCAAATTGTAAGACTTGCAACCAACCACAAGTACAACACACGTGAGTACATTAAATACGTATATAACTATGGTATTGATGACGAGATAGCGTAGGTACGGCCACAACCAAGAATCTGATTTCCATCGGTCAGAGTTGGTCAAATGTGGTAGAGTTTGAAATATTTTTTTAATATTATTTAATTCGAGTATAGTATAAAAGACTGCTGACGTCTTGCGCCAGTAGAAAACGAAAAAAAAAATACCTACAAACATGCATTATTTTTATTTCATAATCACGCACGTTCAAAACATAATTTTGGTTTTATCGCTTAAAACCTTAAACTACCTTGAGTTCACATGCATTTTTAGTTAAAATTATTGATATTAATTAGTATCAACGTAAAATTACATCTACAAACGTTTTTTACAATATGTGTGATGATGACAAAACCTATTGAAAATAAGCTATATTTGTTTACATTTTTTTCGTTTTCTAACCGGCGCACGATATAGAGTCACTGGACTAGTGCGGGTTCAATCGAGGCCTGGGTGCCCATCGACAAGTTGCCAATTGGCTAACGCTTAATCTTCAGTCGTAAAGGAAAGCCAGCTAACTGTCTTTGTCGCACTAATATGAAAGAGTGACAGAGAGGGAAAACTACGATACGCTACCAAGCGCTAGCGATTGGCAACTTGTCTAAGCACCCTGAGTGTTGTTCCAATAAACTGTGTCGCCACCACAGGCACGTATTAGGATGGGGCACGTATAGGGCTTCTGAAAAAGTTTGAAAATTTGGATCTCGTCCTCGATATTGATAAAAATCGGCACGGTTGTCAATCCATGATCCAAATGTAAGAGATGAGAAAATCTCCTAATAAACATCCACTAAAGCGTTTTTTTTTATTTTCAGTGGCCTGTACCGCCACAATGACTTTGGTAAATGTACCATAGAGATGAGAATGGGCTTATACATACCAATTGACAAAGGTCCATAGTTATGTAACATTTTCTTCAAATCGTCTTCGTTGTTGATCGTATTGTCTACTCTTTTACCACCTGTCACGGTAACAACTCCTTTGCTTGAATCTTCTTTACATTTGCTTTTGATGTCTTTGTATGGATAATCACTCTCAGTCTCTAATTTATTCTGTTTGCGAGCCAATTCACTGCAATACACGCGTCAAATAGGTAACAATAGAAAGTTGTGCATAGTGTATAACTGGGATATTAAAATATATTCTACACGCACGTGTGCTGCTGAACAAACTTTTAACTTTTACTGCGACTTATTTTTTGAGAAGCCATACACATTGAAACCCATTTTATTTAAGTTCTGCGAGGATATTAGTTAATTATATGTATCTCATCAAATTTTTATCATCATTTTTAGGTACTGTACCTTGTCATACAAAGAATAAGAATAAGAATAAGAAATGTTTATGTAATGATACAACGCATTGGCATCAAGGTATTACGTTTAGGGGTCGGAACTATGGGTGTAAAACTTTAACAAAACTTTAAAATTGACATATGGGAACACTTTAGCCAAGAAAAATACGAATATTACTTATTGAAAAATCTGTATCTAATTTTATTCCCTATCTCGGAATCTTCAACTTACAATGTGTGGGTGTACTGGTAATCATATTTTACATATATTGTATCCTGTATTTATCTATATAATTATGAAAATTGGTAGTTGATAAATGAGATGTCCCCATGATAGCTCATAAATGCCATCAGAATTCCGACCACCAATTTATATACTATTGCACCTTGAAAAGATGTTTTTTTTGTAAATTTCGTTTCTACTCACCTGTTGTTTAAGGGTCACGGTTCTATTCCAACCTAATCAGTCGTCACCATCATCATCATATCAGCCGAAAGACGTCCACTGCTGAACATAGGACTCCCCCAAAGATTGCACAATGACCGGTTCGCGCCACCCGCATCAAGCGGACTCCTGCGACCTTCACCAGGTCATCAGTCCACCTTATGAGGGACCTACCCATGCTGCGCCTTCCGGTACGTGGCCGCCACTCGAGAACGTTTCCGCCCCAACGGCCATGGGTTCTGCGCGCAATGTGCCCCGCCCACTGCCACTTCAGTTTAGCTATTCGGAGAGCTATATCGGTTACTTTGGATCTGCTGCGGATGGTCTCATGTCTAATCTGATCTCGCAGAGAGAATCCCAAGATAGCCCTCTCCATTGCCCTTTGGGTGACTTTGAGCCTTCTTATGAGGCCTATTATAAGCGACCACGTTTCAGTACAGATCAAAGACTTTTGTCTTCAAACACTGCGAAATATTGGACGAAAAGATGTGTCGTAGCAACCTCATCATCATACCCCTATTTAATTAGGTAGTTATTGTATACCTGAAGTACTGACCTTTTTTTTGTTCCAGAGGGGAGGGAATGCGTTAGGTTTTCCGGCGCGAGCGGCAACTTGGATGGTTATTTATGTGGAATTCCCGTTTGGCTAACGAGGCCTATGGTATACCCACTAAAAACCCCCCATATAACGCCTCGTCACCGTTTTGGCGGTGTTACGAGAACGTACTCACGTTCGGGGACTGCTGCTTCGAACAGCTCGTCCGCGGATGTCCGAAGACCTGGGAGGGCTACCATCACCTCTATAATGCGATTCAGTTTAGGTTCAGCTTGTTTGGTTTTGACAGTTATTCTATGGAACTGACTCATTGCGACTAAACAGAATCGCATTAGTAGATCCTAGTGATGGTTGAGCGCGCTTTCCTCCTCGGTCTCCATCATAAAGTGCAGATTAATCCACGATTACTATTTAAGAATCTACACCACGACAAGGTGTAGGGAATTAGGGTGAAGAAATTTTATAATCGAAATAACAATATGTCAATATGGCATATGTAATATGACAGTTAACTATAAAAAAGGTAATGCATCCATGTATATTAGGCAGATACGAGTAACATAATTGCATTTTTTAATTGTTAATTAACAAAATACATATTACGTCAGTTTAATTTACAGAATAAATAAACTTACTGAAGAACTTTTTGCATTAGCCCTCCTACGCAATTTCCAGCATGAAGACAATCCAAGCATTGCCCCTCGGATAAGGTCACCAATTTCTTATGTTTCAAAGCGTACTGTCCTTCAACACAAGCTGTGGCAATAATGACACGTTAGTTAGTTATTTAGAAAATAATCGTCCTATTACTGCAAATACCAGCTATCTGCACAAATCAGGTTTTGGCAGAATGAATTTAATTATCACGATAATTAAATTTATTATAATAAAAATAAAATAAAATAAAATTATCGGATAACATTATACGTGCACATAGCAGCTGGTATTTGTAGTAACAGGACCAGTGTTTTCTGTACAGTCGGGCAATTTTGCCAGTACCAAGGTAGCTTTGGTAGCTTCACTTTTAAAACAGCTATAGCTAAACGTTACAAAATTTACAAAGCAGCCGCGAGCCTTGGACTGCTAAGTGTCTAAAGAGTAGTTCAAGATCATCTCTTCATCGGCTTGGTGGCAGTAACGTGTCATCATTAATAAAAATAAAATAATTGAGTTTGGTCTTATTGCGTAAATAGTTTTAAATCAATGTCACTCAAATTACGAACATAATTAAACGTACCGATGGCACTGAAGATGAAGCAGCTGCCGCAATTGGCTTGGTCCTTAACATGCGTTACCACATTTTGTGTCGTCCAGTCGAACTCCTCAGGTGCTTCAGGGTACGAGACATGCAATTTTGGTAAAGTTTCATTATCAAGTTTGAAGCCACGATACATATGTAGCTCATGAGGCTTCAGATCAGCAAAGTGGTTAACTTTGAAAACGACGCCATCAAACTTGGCATTGCGCTCATTTATATTTACTAAGTTTTTCTTGAAAATCGCAAGTCTTTCATGGTACTCTCCTCGATTGTATACTTTGTTGTGCTCTTTAACAAAGTCCCTGAACAGATTTTCGGCGTCTTCCACGTCGTAGAATGGCTTGTCATATGCAGCCAACGCCGTGCTGGCGAGACAGACGGTCGCTAGGACGAAAGGCACAAACATGTTTGAAACTATGTTTGAGCTTATTAGAACGATACTAATATACCCACTGTTAATGCTACCTTTTCATACGACACAAATTTAGTGAGAATTTTATGTGTATTGACTTACACGTGTATTTTATGTCTAAATATTTTTTAAATTACTTCGATAAGTCATTTTATGGTATTCACGTTCATAAATCATTATACCTAGACATTTTAAGGATCGAGTGTTTTTTTGCATTTCCCTTGTTACATGTGACTAGTGTTGTGAAAAATGCTCATGTCGGGGTTTTATGAAGCGAACTCACAAAATTAGTGAGGAGTAACGACTCAAAGACTGCAAAAATAGTTTCTTGCATCCATCATCATCATCAGCCTATGATAGTCTACTGCTGGACGTGGGCCTCTCCTATTAACTATGCGTATAAATGCATTAGGAGGTGAATGCCCATAATCGCCACGCTGGGCAAGCGGATTGGCGATCGCAGTAATGTGTCCACTATAATAACGATGCTGCCCATCATCAATCTTTTATCAAATAGTGGTCAGTGACACTTCAATCCCTTAGTCGACTCTTACGACACCCGCAGGAGGAGTTGGGGTGGTGACAAAAGTATTCTTACTGCCGTCGCTACACGGCCATAGCATCCACACGCAAGAAATAAGCCAATCAAATTTTCAATTACAGTCAAGTCTAGTCTGGAGTCTTAAGCTTTGAGGTTTTAAGGGTTCGAGTCATTCAGTCTCAAAACGAGTGTTATCCACAACAACAGAACTCTTGTCTTGGGTAACGCTTCAGTAACTCGGTAAAAGAGCGAGGCATAAGTAAATTTGAACGGAATGTGAAAACTACACAGAGTGGTATAAAATAGCAGCAATCGCTCGGTCGACAGTGAGCTATTAGAACTCAGAATAACCCCTAGCGGAACCTCTCTAGTAAAGTCTAGTAAACTATTCGTTTGGTCTGAATGCATCAGACCAAACGAATATTCGCTATTCTAACCCCCTACTCTACAAATTCGATCGTTACACAAAACGTGATTCGCTGATTTCGTAGAGTGGAGGATAGAATAGCGAATGCTCATTTGGTCTGAATGCACCTTAACGCGAATGGTGGTCGCCAACATTTTAACCATTAGTAAGCAGACCATAAGTCGTCCTTAGAAAATGAATTTAAAAATATGGTAAGCATTAACTCCTTTTAGCAGTTCATCGCTACACAAACAAGTCCAGCACTTCACTGAAATAGGCTAATGATGATGATGAACATAGAACGAGTATCATAAAAAAGTTTGCACGCGGTACCAATGAAATACTTCATATTTTATGTTTATTTTATTACTCTATACTTAAAAGCTTTTACAATCAAAATTTTACACATAACATTTTTCATATTGGTTAATTCCCTGTTCATTATAAAAACACTTGTTAACTATGTAAAGTGACACACGTGTGCACGTGTCATATTCGTCCCAATACAAAAATGGTCAAGCGTGAGCTGGACAAAGGAACACTTAGTGATTGCAACATGGAGCTAGTTCAGACTGTTTTATGGCTGCACTGAATTATATATCTCAAGATCAAGGCATAACCAGTCTCCGTGGTTTCTAAAGGTCTCAATTGTTGATATCAATAATAATATATCTTTCTCTTTCAGTACAATTTGAGATTCTCTCTTCTTAATCGTTCCCCCATTGATGAGGATCGTGACTCCACTTGCATTTTATGAATTGCCTCCAAATGTTTGTATCTGTGGCTCGATGGAGCGCGGTGGTAATGGGAAGATCCCGCTGTTCGGATATCTGGTCCTACCATCTCTTGGGACTTCATTCTCTAGGTCTTTTGCCCTCAACCTTTTCTATTACCTACCTATTTCCAATTATCGGCCCCTCTTCGTGCGATATGATATTCAGTTTGACTCAAAATGCGATGGAAGCTTCGACCTCAAAAAATATTTTGTATGAAGTCATTAATGCTCAACTATATAAAGATGGGGCACCATATTCAAAAACGCTTCAAAACTCTGCTAACAGCTGATAGCCTGATAGTGGCATTGTTGTGTGTATTTTCTCGACTATTGTACTGTCGTCATTAGACTAATAATAAACCGAATTTAAAACAGATACGGTCCTATACTTACCTTCATGCCCCATAGTCATGGGATGCCCTGTATAGACACTAGCTCAGTTTGTATTATAGTTCTTAACTCAGCGGTGGGCTACAAAAATGTCACCGCGTCTCTTTTCTTTACACAAGAGCGAATTGTCTTTTCTTCATTTATAGTAGAGTTATAAATTGCTAATTCGCTTTCAGTGGGAGTAAGACCAATGCCGGGATGTCCATTTCAATTAAACGGAGTGGGTAAATAATTAAAACGTGAAAGTACTCTACTGATATTTTTCATTTGTTTTCACCAAAACGATTAACGATTTAAGTATTTCACCTTGAAGTTACAGTAAAATCAAGCTGTGACAAGTCTGGTATATTTATGAACTGACGGCAGTATTTTTTTTATTTTTAGTTTACAAGATTTTGAAGTCGAGTTAAAGTTGCAGCTCATTCTAAACAAATATGGTTAATGTAACGTTGACCTCTTGTTGCATATTTGTTCATTTATTATTCCTCGAATTCAACTAAATTTGAAAGCATCGAAGTTGAAATAAAACACAGTACATCCCTTAACATTTATTTTATTGAACTACTCCATACCTACATACAAAATATAAATATAATATTAATTGAGCATTATTATATGTTATGTACATTCGCGCTAATAAATTCGTACTAAATTAACTACACCGAATATTTACAGAACATGCCTTTAATAAATAAGCTTAGGATTATATTCATAATAAGATATACAAAAGGCTAAAACAAACTGTTCAAGTGTTCATATTGATGTTTTTCCTTCTAGATACATAGGTACAAACATATTAGAACCTATAGTTAGATTTCTAAAAAAAAATTATAGAGATGCTTTGCTACGGTATTTTTCTATTTTGTTACAATCAGTTTAAAATTCTAGCAGAATATATTATATAAACGAAGCGTGAAGAAGCATCTATTGGGCCAGCAAGGCGGTGGCAACTGACAGGTTACTTGTTCGTTGCTGCCGCGATTTGGGCTCCACTTTTCACTTACGATCAGGTGGAGTGGAGCCACTTTGTTGTGCCAATATAAAAAAAAGATATTAGGTTATACAAAACTTTTGTCTGACAAAAGATATAAGTAAAAGATATATGCGAAATACATTGTTTCGTTCTACAAGTAAATAAAAAGTGAAATACGGAACGCCAATGACACTATAACTTTGGTATTGAGCCCTTTCTGATCATACAATTTTCGATACAAATAATCATCGCGACACACAAGCTCACCCACACGATTACAATATTTGAACGAATATTAATTTAATTACCAATTAGATAAATAAAGTCTTATCTACTTAATGTAATTTAGACAGGTGCGGAAAAACTATGTTTAGCCTCTGTGGCCGAGTCTACGCAAAACAATGATATAATATAGGAAAAGGGTCTTGTCTGTCAGTACCAGTTGCCTTCACGTCAGCTACCACGGTGATTAAAAATATCTGAATATACACTCTAGGCACTGGTCTGAACGCAAGCTACTAAGCCATGAACTATTCACGATCAAAAGATACGCAGTACGCACTCTTGTGTAAAAAAAGAGACACGACGATACTCGCCCGGCGTTGATATACTCCATTTCAAATAGCATGGCCCGATGGCACTGCAAAGTTTTATGTGGCATCAGGCCATGATATTTGAAATGGAGTATAACTGATAGCTGGGCGAGTATCGCCTTGCCTCTTTTATTTACACAGGAGTGCGTACTGCGTATCTTTTGTTCGTATTTATAGCCGATATTTCATAGCTTAGTAGCTCGCGGTGAGACCAGTGCCGAACGCCGTGGTAAAAAAGGCCAGCTCAGATATTTATGAGCATGAGCCCTGGCCGCTCCAATATATCTGATGGCGACTGTACATACTTACAGACAGATCACCCACGCCACCTAAAAGTCTAATTTGACTTTTTCTGTCAGGCTGAATATATCACAAAAAGTGTAAGGGGAATACGCAATTAAACGCACGCGGAACGGACACTATTTGATCCCTTAAAAAAATCTGAACGAACATATTCTTTCTATCTACAAAAGAATAATTATGTTCGTTTTTAAAGAGATCAATAGTCTCCGTTCCATAACGCGTCTGTTTCATTGCGTACCTATTCTCCCTACAGTTTGGTTCTTAATTGCTCGTATCATGGAAATAATCCATTATTTCAAATGCACCAACGTAAATTTACTCGATTCAAACTTGTGAGATTTAAAAGTCAGGCTTTCAGGTTTACTTCCGAGTTAGTACTTACTTATATAAAACCTGCTTTACCAACTTTATCGACATTGATCAATCAATACTCATGAATAGGTACAGGCAATTGTAAAACTAAGTATAATAGCTGTCCAATGAACTTTATCTACTGTAATAACTAGGTAAGTTGTAACATTGTGCAGTTTGTGAAATATTATTACCTACATAATTTTATTATAACTGCATAAAGGGTAGGCTATCATAATTTGATGTATTGATAATTTCTGAACGTTCAAAAGATAACACATCTATACTAAGTTAGATTCTATCACACGTCAATGAATTATTGGTAATAAACGCCTACGTTTATATTACAAGCAAATTTGCCCAAACCAAGTTGGAATTTTATTACAACATTCGAAGGAACATTACTAACATTTTTTGTGTCTGCATTCGTTGTAAACAGTACAACCGAGATCAGATTTTTTTTCTAAAATATGTCCCAGTACAATATATTTGTGTAATAAGAAAGTAACACATTTATGAGAGGATTCTTTAGATTCGCCGCATTTGACTATCCATTTGTAGACTATTTCCTCTACTGACGTTATGGAGTATATTTTGAATAAGTTCAGAGATTCGCGTAGACCGCCAAAAGATCCTTTTAACTATTTATTTTATCACTGGCAATAAGTTAATGATGGTAATAATAATGTTGCAGCTCTTCGGCACCTAACACCGCACCATGCTGAGGAACATCTGAAACGTATAATATGATTGTAAGTAAACAGTAATTAAAAATATAACTAATTCGTTAAATTCACGGATATTTAGTCTCTACGCGCGACATGTTTCCGAGAGCCTAGGTCTCCATTATCAAGCGCTGAGCCCACATGTAAACATGCCGTACTTAGAGACTAAATACACTTCAGTTTAACCGTTTAATTATATTAATAGGTATTAATGTCTCAAGATAGATTAAATTGAAGTATTACACATTTTGGTTGCGCGTTGTAGATTCATGTTAAATATTGATTGATCATTCCAATCAATAATATGCAGATGTGAACGATCTTTCTATTCGCATTTTCAATTTATCACGTAAATTTTCAAATGTATCTTTTTATCTGAATTAGCTTCGGTGAAATGGATTCTTAAGTTCATTGTGACAATAATATTTTTTTGCAACCATAAAAAACCGAAGAGAAATCATTATCATTGTACAGTCAAGGGCAAAAATATGTATACACGTTTTTGTCTTATGCGGTGAAAATAAGGTGCAAAAGTGTATACATATTTTTGCCCTTGACTGTATCTGTTTTTTTCCTCCGGTCAGAATTTAAACGCAAAAAATGTAATATAATTATATTTTATTATTGTATTGTATGTAAATTTAATTTTAGTAATTTGTGTTGGTTCTAAGTTGTAATTTTTGTATTTTTTTAAATTGTTTTGTAATTAAATTTTGATAAATAAACATTTTAACATTAAACAAATTATATTTTGTAATACATGTATCAATAGAAGAATAAAACTAGATTGTTATTAATTTTAATGATATAAATCATTATAAATATGATGGATTCTACTGTATAATTGGGACAAAGTAATTGTATGGGCATGCAACTACAAAATTAATTATTAATATTATATCACAAGAACCGAGTAACAAATTCAACTACTTGGAATTCCTGTTATAATAAAATTAATTCGTTATTAAATTTAATATTATGACATAAGGATTACGAGATGGTTACATAGTTACATACTTGTGGTTCTAACTACTTCTAACTACAACTACTTACATAAAATAGAGTGTGTTAGTGATGTGCGTGTGATATGTTGAAGTCAGTCAGGTCCTTAATGTCAATAGGTTGTTATCATCATCATCATTCTGAAGAAATCTGTGATGAAGTCAAGTAAAACACAATTTGTCATATCTTCGACAGAAATTAGTAGAGAATGGCTATGAATATTTTTATTAAATTATTTTATTCGTCAAGCTATGTACATCACGTACTACTGTTTTGTTAATTATTTAACTAAATGTAAACAATCTTGCAGTATATTTTTAAATCCAAATTAGGTATTACATGAATCAAAACAAGGATGTAAATCACTGTATTTCCTTGTTATATCATATACAGCTTGTTACACCACCCACTGAAAACCTTGAACCTTGGGTGATTATGTAGGCTATACTGAACAGCTTTTTCTATGGGCCGATCACGAAATCAATAATTGTCTTTTTCGTATGTACATTGTGACCGGTCGATAACGACATTTTGTATGAAAGAGCTAAAATTTTTTGGAGTTTTCTGGGTTGGCTCCATAGTATAAGTTGTTCAGTATAATATTACTACCAAATCACCCCGTTCAAGGTTTTTAGTAGGTGTAACACGTTATATAATTGCTAAAACTTATTTTCTACTCATGGTTTTCTACAATAATCACCAAATAAAAAAAAATAAAAACCGACTTCAACCGATTTCTCCATGATCCCCGATTTATTTCCATCATTGGTTTACTCAAATCTTACTTTCTGAATGCAAAATCTTGTAAACGAATGATAATTACCAAAAGTGCCATACATATTGTACCTATAAAATTTGAAGCGATTCCTCGATTTCTCCAAGATCCCATTATCAGACCCCAACTTGGTGCCAACGGGACCATCTCGGGGCGTGTATTAACACGTTCGATCACAAAAATAAATTTTACAATCGGTTCACGATTCTCGGAGATATCAGGTAACCTACATACAACAAAAAAAAATCAGTCCAATTGAGAACCTCCTCCTTTTTTGAAGTCGGTTAAAAAGATACTGCAAGATTGTTTTCATCGCCTCATCCACGGCAAAGGTATTCGATGATTTTAAGAATATTTATGATCGTGTTTATGCTATTGGATGTTTTAAGCTTATTTAGATTTGGTATTTGTGTTTAACTTAACTTCAAGCATCCGTAGCTGTCCCATGAGGCTGCCGCCGCATTATTAAAGCAGATTTACTTTCTATGCAGCTCACTTGCACTAACATACACGGATGAATAGACAGTGAGTCCCCGTTAATAACGCCAGCGGCAGCTTAAGGCAAGCACATACTACGGTCGTCGGTCAGTTTAGTCTTTAGTCAGAACGTACCTCAGTCAGTCTTGTCGGTCAGTCGTGATCAAACTACGACTATTCTGTTCCCTCGCAGGAAATACTTCACGTCCTTCTTTCTCCTATCCGTCTGGGTTTCTGTCGATGTCTTTGGTTTTTCTGTCGTTGTTGATGTCGTCGTCGTGGTCGTAGTCGTTGTGGTAGTCGTCGGGGAGTCGGATGGGAGGAGATCAGCGGATAGGACTCCTATATCATTATCGGTAACTACTTGAGTAGGGATTAAGGGGATTTCACCTTTGACAAGCATGTCCCTATAGACATCCATTGGGGTTATTTTCGGATGCTCTTCAGAGGATCTTTGTATGTTCTCGTTCATGTAAGCAGCAATTTTGTTCAAATTGTGGCTTATCTTTTGTATTTTGTCATTAGTCAAGCCTGTTTTGTGGAAAACGGGGACCGGTCGAGGCGCATGCCCCTTTTTGTTGGTTGCCTTGTCAAAAGGTGGGTGTGGATTGCGAGGATCATAGTCAGGGTAAGCTTCAACCATAGCGGGTTCTCCGTAAGAGTTAACGGCGCCCCAGGTCATTGGCTTGAAGGCGGGAATGGGTGGAGGCGGAGGCTGGTACGTCTCAGGTTCTGGTTCGTGGGAGGTTTGTAAAGAGGGTGTGACTGAGGAGAAAACGTTTTTGATGGCGCTGAAGGCCGTGTGGAGGATGGATGGGGGCGGTTCTAGGGGGGTGTGTCCGGTGTGTGGCGTGTGCTGAGCCTCGCTGGCTCCACCTTCTTCCAGCGGCGTGAGTATGACAAGACCGGCGTGGACTCCGTTCAGTTTACCCCGTCCTGTCTCGGAGAATCAGCTCAAGTCAATTAAAAGGTATTTTGAAAGTATAGACTTAACTAAATTGGGACAAAATATATTGTAATTCAGTGGATTTTACAGGTCTAAATGTCTCAGTCATTGTGGTAATGGGTCGATTGCAAAGAAAAATACATAGTTAAGGCCTTAAAAAAAATCACGATCGCATCAATTGTGTTACGAATGTTAGTCATACTAGTTAAAGTGTGATCTCTGTCCAACGACTTTGGCAGAAGAAAAGGGCGTCAAATTAAAAAAAAATGGCGCATATTCATCAGGGCTCATTTTTTTTATTTATTGGCACAACAAAGTGGCTCCACTCACACCAGATCGTAAGTGAAAAGTAGAGTCAAAATCACTGCGGCAACGAACAGGAGACCAGCAGTAACCTGTCATTTGCCACCGCCTTGCTGGCCCGCTAGATGATTCTTCACGCTTCGTTTAAAGGGTCCCAACTTATAAGTAAGCGGAATTGGCATTTGTCGCCGTTTTTCATTGCCAAAAGTCGTTACACAAAATTTAACTTAGCAACACAAAAATGATGACGGAAGATAATTTTCATTAAAGGCATTTAACTATGTACATTTTTTTTAATCGACACTAATGTGAATTTTACTGTCATTAAAAAATGAGATTGTAGACGTCTTTCGTCACGTCATTAATATGCCATTCCATCAATCACAGTCATGTGCGTGTATGAAAGAGATACCTATTCTGCGAAAGTAAACAGGAATGACTTGGTGTATCGATGCGTCTCCTAGAATGCAAAACAGATAAAAATGATTTAACCGTGTCCGCTGTAAAAAAAAGTAATCACAGAGTGAGTAGGTATGTAAATAAGGAAAGAAATGAGAGTCAAGTTATGACTTGTGCACTGAGTTTCAAACTTTATGATGAGATTGATGGCGTTGTATAAAAAGTCCCCTATAGATTATACGACTGTGTACTGTGTGACTAACATGAGCTGTTCGTCCCGCTCATACTCGCATATTGGTGCAAGCTAGACGGAAAGTATGTTACTCTATCGACTGCGTCCAACACAATGCCAGCTGGCCCCAATTTTCACCCAAGTCGACAAGTGCTACAATTGTAAATTTACTGTTTCTCCAAACGGGACGTCTATTAGCTACAGAAACCGCTTACTTTCGAAAGGGCCGTGCGTTTGTTTGCCACCATCATAAAATTTTGTGCAGGAAATTTAATAAATCAGCAGTAAATAACTACTTTTTTGCCACGCAAAATTACAACTGTCACAAAAAACACGACAATTGTAGCGAAATTCCGAAAAAAGCCAAACCTCATGTCAAGATTTAATGAAAAATTTACTAAACCTTGCGACAATTGTCACGAGTTTCGGAAAATAAAAAGTAATTTATTAACGATGTAATAACGTTATTAGTAATAATTTCATCTTGGTGGCAAACATGTACTGTCCAATAGTAAGCGTTAGCCGTAGCCTACGGAGGCCGGTGACATCAGTAACAGTATAATTTACAATTTCACACTTGTAATTATAGTAAAATAGGGACCTGATTGTAAGCACACTGTAGAAAAATAGCGATGTTTACTAACACGTAAGTAGATTAGACCATCCATTTGACCCACATTGTGTATCTCGGACGAATGGTATAACTGTTCGCTCCAGTAGGTCCGCGATGATTCATATTATATCATCGATTCCACTCCCAGGCCTTTCACAAGTAAAGGTTCTCTTTCACCGTTTGGACGGTTAGGATACAACGATGAAGAAATCGCGGAAGAGGAAGCGGGAGCGAGATAAGTAGGTAATATTACGTTTATGTCCTTACAAACGTACCTATAACTACTTATTGCTGTTTTTAGAAAACGTCGTGGATTTAGAAAAACGACATTGATTTTATTCAAAAACATAAATTGAAATTTCTAAAATAATTAGTGATTCTATCCAATTGCAATCGGTAGCCTATGTTAAAATTACTGCAACCTATTTTGTTTGCAGTAAGTTGGAAAAGGTGAAATGATACTTAATACCGAAGAACGTTCAACGTAAAGGTAATTACTGTTATGGTGTTACTAATATTGGGCAAGTAAATCCAATCGCAATCGGTTGCCTATGTTAAAATTACTGCTACCTATTTTGTTTGCAGTAAATTGGAAAAGGTGAAATGATACTTAATACCGAAGAACGTTCAACGTAAAGGTAATTACTGTTATGGTGTTACTAATATTGGGCAAGTAAAGTGTACTTATTACTTAAGTATGAAATAAAACTATTGCAATGGATTATACATCCCGTAAAGTTTCGAGCCTAATACATCTTTCGTGGGCCAGGTGAAACGTTGGGGTATAATTAAATAACGAATGTAACTTATAATCGTTATCCTAATTTTATTACATGAATAACTATCGCGGTACCAGAAGACAATATAATTGGATATGTAAGTACCTACTTAAAAATTGTTCACGTCTAAATCGCTTTAGCTTATACATCACAGACAAATCCTTAAACAAGTATTGGCGGAAAGTCATTGTGCAATAGGTGTTCAGTAGATAGTAGCAAAACACGCTACTACACAAACACAATTTACGCGTTCTCTCTAATATGAGCAAATACAAAAAAGCTTTTACGGAATCGATTATTAGGTTATAAATGATAGTAAATAGAAAATTTTGTGATACTATTTATTTAGCAGGTAGGAGAATTAACTTTTTTATGTCTGTTATGCCATGGTTACGGTCACCTGAGTCACTCTGGTTTTATGCAAAATTATGCTACTTAAGCTATACAAACATGCATTTTTCTGGTGATAATAAGCCATTTCCTTAATGAGTCGGCTCCAAACATGGACTACATGCAGATTTGTAAAATTTAAGTAAGTAGCATAATTTTGCATATAATCAACGTGACTCAGGTGACCGTAACCATGACAATAACCGACAAAAAAAAGATTCTACAAAGATTTTAAGTTACCTATAGTTTTAGCATTTAGAAGATTTTGGCAGTATTTAAGGCACAAAATAGGTACTCCAATTCAAGCAGTGTCAAATTATTGTCTAAAATTATGGGAAATAATACCAAGGAAACATTTTATTGTACAAGAATTCGCAGTTCTTAGGGACAACTAATTTGCACCTTCCCTGTGAATTACTAACCGCAAAATAAAAAATATAATCTAGTTTCCGTCGTTACGAAAGCTAAATAAATTATATAAGTAATTGAATAAAACTACAATGCGATTTGCGGTCAAATGTGCATTTTTTGATCGCTGTCCGAAAAGCGTCTCTCGGTTTGTCTAGACCATTGGTCACGCTCGATGGGTTAGAAATAAAACTATTCAGCTAAAATATAGATTTTTTGTGATATAACATCCTGTATCTTCGCCTAGACTTGCTATGTTGGCCTGGTAAAAAAAAATCGCTGTATTTTTAAGGTACGGCGCGCAGAAAACTTCTAAATGGGCTAATACCAATAGTATACTATAATATTTTCTGGTAACACAGATGACAAATTTATCCTTTATACTAATAATATTGAGTATGTTATTACTCATTTATATTGTACTTGTACATACATTGTAGATACGTGTGTCATAATAAGGTTCTAACGGTTTATTATTTTACATATATCTTGACATAATATATACTTACAGGAAATATGTCGGTGTTAAAATTGGTTGATCCAAATGCCAAGTAATCAAAGTCTAAAGCATAATTATGCGTTTTACTTAGTCTACATTAAAATAAGACGGGGATGTCTATTGTTTCCGTTAGGCAGACATAGGAGTGCAGGCGAAGATTCCTTGCTCATTAATTATAAATTAGACGTGTGGTTGGCAGGACAAACCGAACTTGCTTTATATCGACTCTTTTATTTTTATAATAATAGAGTTTGTTGGCGAGATGGTAATAGTTAAATACGGGTTTACATCTCCTTATGTGATTGATTTTAAAGTTGAAAAGGTTGCTTAAGGAATTTGATATTTTCGATTTATATAAGTTACCGGTAAGACAGACAAATACGGATATTTTGAGGGTATTGATGTCCACTAAAAATTTACACATTTCAGTGATAAATATCAATTACATGAGTGAACCAAGGTTCTATTTACTAATAATATTTATGCCAAAAGATATGAAAATTCTCATTTGACTTGTTTGATCTATGAATTTACATAGATATCGTTAATATCGACATCGATGTAAATTCAACCTATAATACTAAACCACTCCGAAACTATTATCAAAGTTTCCAATTAGTACGCGTATAGTGTACCTTTAGGATTTTGGCGTCGCATACTGAAGGTTCCACGTGAATATCAAAAATACCATAGGTATTTCGAGTAACTGACTGTATCTGTCATCCCAATGGATAAATGTTCGCAGTGACAATTGCAAATGCTCGAAATCTTCGACTTTTGGTGTTCCCCGTAGACCCTCAGTTTCGCGGAGTATTACCTTGATCGGAATAACCTATAAGCAATTCTAACTCATGTACGTCATGTAAGAAGTCATGACTACTAATTCCTCGGAACGGATTTTAGCTATTTAATACTATATCATTAATACTAAGTTTCCTCGTTCCTGTCCACAACTCCACATGTGGAAGCGCCGGCGCAGCCAGTCTGACAAGTGACATAACATAATATACTTTCACCGAACCCACTAAATCAACAGGCCAATTTGGCATCTTTTCCTTTTCAATAACGCCCATTTTACTGTATCCAACATTGATAGACTTTGTGTTAAAATTCTTTAATTTTTCTATTGAGTATTTATGAGTATTGGTTTTATAAAAATCGAAAGTTGTTTTTGGAATAAAATTGAATGTAGGGTAACGTGATTTGCAATTTGGCCAAGAGCATATCGGGTGTGGTCATTTACATTATTAGTATGACTTTAAATGGGATATTTACCATTGTATATTGCAATTATTGAGCACCTGATATTTTGGCACTATTGCAAATGCAATCTTCACGTTACTTTTACGTTAATATCCCGTTTCAAGCCATACGAATAACGTAAATGAAAAGCTTAGCTTAAAACTTATATTATACAGTTTTGCTAGGAAATAAAGTAATTGCTCATAAATTTACTTGGAAATCATTCCCATCAATTTAGTTTCACATTAACATCAGATGCAAAAAACGATCGACGGAATAGGCGTGAGACTAAACTTTTCCCCACAACGACAATACAGGCATTGTCATCCCATACTAAGGTTTCACACATAAAAGTACATTCAAATAAGACCCGCTACTACTCACAAATCTTCATCCTATTTAGCAATCCCAAAATTGTTGCCATGTAACGCACTTGCCAAACCCAAATTATTGGTTAAATTTGTAAAATTACCGATTCACATTCTAGTCAGGTTTGAGTAATCGTTATGACAAATAAATGTCTGTTTCCGTTGAAAGGGAAAGCAGACGTTTATGTAAATGTGTGCTTAGAAGTAAGGCCGTCTGGGAAGTAAAAACTAGAACATGCTGGAGAAATCAATAATAAAGAGACGATAAAAATAATATACATCGCTAATGAAGAGGAAAACGGAGCGAGTACAAACAATGTATTTGTTAAGGTAAAACACGGAGCTGGGAGGATTATTACAAATAGATATCGAAATAGAAGTAAAGAGCTACAAAGACAAAAGAACATATTCAAAGAAAACACAGAACTACATCCCGCTACAAGACTAAACATATATCAGACAAAACACGAATGAACCAACATCTAATAGATGTCGTCTTACCACAATGCATCAACTAAATCATAGTATCGTTCGTACAACTCCGGTGGAGGATACGGCGGGGGTGGTGAGTCAGAAACGACGTTGTCTACCACTGAAGACATCACTATCAGCTCTGAAATAAAAAGCCACTAAGATCAATGTTGCTAGCATTTATTTTGTACCTAGGTTTTTCGGTAGAATGTTTCCTTGAATTCTCGAAAAAAATGAAATGCAGTTTAATTACAATTTGTAGAAAAGTGGTGCGCTTTCTGTGTAAATATGATGTTTTATAATCTTATGCTTAATTTACATAGGACTGATAAAAAAATGTGACTAATTATTTGTACCTTCTTCTTGTCTTTAGTATTAGTCACTGAAATCAACTCTATAAACTTCACTTGCACATGTAATCTCTGGTTAGGGTTAACAACGTCAGCGTTAAAACGGTGTAGGTGGTGTAATCTGAACTTACTGTCAGTAATGTCTGGAGTTAGATAACCAATTAACGCCGTGTTAATAACCTAACTCGAGATTCAACGCCATGTTAATAACCTGAAAAATTCTGAACGTGGAACTAACTTTACTAAATAGATTAGTTCGATTTCATTTATGTATATAAATTGTACAGTTTTGAAAATAAAGACCTTTCAAGAAAACACTTTTGGGGAATTAAGCGGAGTGCTACAAACTTTGAGGATTTAGTAATGGAGTCGGCTTCATATCGTTTCCCCTCTGCCAAAGACTTTGGCCAAGAATTTGTACATTGACCAAACCTGTTTATAAAAACTATTTCATTAATCGATTCTTCGCAGTCTTGTAATCGTTATGTACCCGTAACAAGCTCCGTCAAAATGCCTGTATGTGCTATGTATGGATTCAAAACTCGTTCAAATACATCATGTATACAAAATATGCGATACCATTTCATATCTTGCCTTTATTTGTTTATATTACTACATTTTATTACATAAAATTGTTCAAGAAAATCAAGTACCAGGGAATCGATAGCAAAATCGGTTTCAAAAATATCGCACACAATTCGTATTTTCATTTTTGACTGATGGAGAAAGTTTGACATTTATTGTATTCTCGTATTTAAGGTTAATAAGGTCTACCCATCTTTAAATTTTGTAGGAAATATCAGACTTAGTGAATCAAGTAAGACAGAAGACTCTGCCTTGGTCTAATGTTAAGCTTATATGTAAGCCAATAAGGTTGAATATTTATTGCGCTTATTTGGAATACGTATTACGCGCGAAAATACATAGTGATGTGAACGTTACTCTTTATGACACAATGTCGAGAGTAGGTATAAAATGTCGATACGGACACTTGTGTTTACGTATATTAGTGTTCTCGCAGTAAGTAAATAAAAACACAGTCTTATCGAATTCAATAACTTCATTTTTACAAGTGCTACTTAACGCTAGTTGGACCTATATTATAAATTGTATTTAGGTACTTACTAAAATATCACTAAGGAATATCAATATCACCAGCCTTATTGCAAAAACTTGTATGTATACGCACCTACGCACCTTGTACCTACGCACTTGTATTCAAATTGTATCCTTACGAGTATTCACAATTAAGCCTCAGTGAGTTTTACCCCAGCTAACTAAAACTTTCTTACTACAACAAAATAAATAATACTCGTATGTACACTCGTATGGACATACATTGTTTTCTTTCACAACCGCTAATTAATATTATTTATTAAATATTATAATTGATTTACGGATTTCGAAATGCACGTGATTGACCGAGACTTTCCTTACAGTTACAGCCTTCGTAGTCAAAGATCGCGATAAACGAAAACATAATCAATTGAAGTAGGTTAATGGCAAGACATTCAGGCGGTTTTGTATTAAAATTGGTTGATTAATTAATAACTGTTACTAATTGTCTGTTTACTTTTATTTAAATACTCAAAACAACAATATATAGTACCAAGGTGCACGTCAATCTATGACGTTGAGAAAAATATATCGATACGATAATCTTCAGACACTTGAAAGCCATATTAATCGGTTCGATTACACCTACGTCGATAGTTTGAAATTGTGTCCGCATAGAAATTTTACTGTATTAGTGTGATAATTTAACTTTGTGTTGTGGTATTGTTTAAGTGTGCGTGAGTAGTAACGAGAAGAAGAAATGCATTTGTAGTTAGATCGTTTACATGTGTGCTACCTCGTCCCCCTCGGAAATTGGCAGAATGTTTTGTTAGGAAAGTTATAGCGATACCGTCTCCCCATACTAAATCCTCAAAGGCTACAAATAATTCTAATATTTTCTGTTTTTTTATTATTATTTATTAAGAGCACAAGTATTCTTTGAAACCCATCGTTATTTATTATTCCCTGATGCGTCAAAAAAATAGGATATAACAAACTTGTATTTGTGATATTAACTAGTTTTATTTTAAAGTTGTAACCGAATCCGCGTGATGTAAGTAGGTTACACTTTTCAAATTGAATAATTCATGAGTTATTTAAATTCTGCGGTGCAGTGAAAATACGAATATTTTGGCGTCACCATAGGCTAAGAACCAGTCATTGTTTCTAAAATTCATTCATTATTTATAGTTGTATTCATCTCCATTTTACGTAAAATTTCCTTTTCAATTTGAATAACGAGGAAGTGTAGGTAAAGGTCAGGTCAGAGGTAGGTAAATGACTGACATTATTATATAATATTGTTTTCTATATTGCATCATACCTATCGGTATGTTTTAATTGGTTGACGCATTTACGCTTCAGTATTTCCGCAAAGTTACATTTGGGTTTTTGAATTTACCAAGTAACAAATACGGTACGGAACCAGTAAAGTTGTTCGACCAAGTAAATAAGAGTTCTGTACTAAAAATTGCACACAATGTTAAGGTGCATCTAGACATATAGGTAGCATTCGCTCATTATATCCCCCACTCTACGAAATTCATTCGTAACACAAAACGTTATTCGTCGAAATTCGTTGATTGCGTAGAGTGGGGGATAGAATGAGCGAATGCTCGTTTTGTCTAAATGCTCCTTTATATCCACGGGTGTGTTTACTTGTTATGAATTAGATTACGTTATCTACTCAAGATGATGAGACTTTAGAATTCACACGGAAGTGCATTACATCATGCTGCCCGGTTCCTGTCTAGGTCAGATCCGACCTCTTTGTGTGCCACTTTTTAAAGTTAAAGTTAAAAACATTAAGCAATTTCACTAAGTTATTTAAGAATGTAAATTTTTCATTCGCCACCATTTTCTAGCGTAATTTAAACTTCGAGTTCGAAATCTTACGAGTCTACGAACAAATAAAACATGGAAGCCGCACGCCATACTAAATTGCCTTTCAAAAACGGTCCTGAATTTTAGTTGACAAGTGTCACACATCACGGCAATGAATTAGAATGTCAACCTATAAAAACTTAAACCGCCATTTAAAAATAGTTGTGATTGGTCCATCAAAGTTTTGATTGGCAATATTCAATAAACATTAATGTCAAAGATGTTGCGCCGAAATATGCGCGGTGTCACGAAAAGCACTATGTCCTGCCCATCTTGGCACAAATGAACAATTGGTTTTGGGGGCATTTTTGAGCTGGCGTTAGGCGTCCATGTTTTATATGGTCGCAGTTACGAGTACATCCTTTTATTTCACTTTTTAATTTATCACTTTAATAAGAATGTTAGAGTGAAAAATGTTTAGTTACTTAGGAATTCTAATTAATTATGTAAATATTTGATTATAACCTACCTATGAAATTGGCGTTTTTGTTCGAAGACATTAGTTGGTGCTTAACATACATTTTATTTCAGTTTTCTTCAACGTGCACTATCGTACATCACATGGGATTTCCCATTGTTTTTTTTTTCACCCAATTAACTTGAAAAAAAATCGAAGAGGCATTTTTATCATGGTCATGGTTTGTGTTCCATTCCGAGGCATAAAACTTTAAAATAGTAAGTCGATGATTGCTCGACATATTTCGACCCATTTAGAGAGTCTTCGTCGAAGCACCCTCGGTAAAATAACGGAAATATTTTAATTATGTTTGAGTCTCACGTTAGCTATAATTTATAATTCTTAAATTGCATAAACCCTTTTATAAACAGTCTTCGAAATGGTGGCCAATTGGAACGCTCATTAAATCCAACGCATGTATCCGTATCGTTTTTAACATTACCAATAAAGATTTACGCAATCTGTTACATCTGTATTTGATGCGACTTCTTTCCAGTTTGTTACCTCGGCTTTCGTAATACAACTTAATGATGGATGATTTAGTTCCTTAAGGGTTTTATAGGAAACATGTTTCCGTATGTTGGTTACGTCTGTTTATTGTTTACTAGCTACAGTAAATGTCGTGACCCAATTCGTCAGTTTTATAGTCGCTGCCAAAATTGCTGCAGGTTTTGTACTTCATTATGGTTGCGTAGTATTATTTGATGAGTATTATTTTTGCCTACGCATCCTGCAGCAGGATATTAATACCAAATTTGGCTTGGTTAGCCATATCCACTCGCATCAGCGCAAATTTTTATTCTTTTATTTAATGTTCGTACAAGATTCGCCGTCGACGGATACGTTATGAAATAAGTCACCTATAAAATATTGAGAGAATGATTGTAAATTTTTTATAATTTAAAAACAGTCCTAAGGAGTTGAATTCGTAAATGTCCCATCGAAGGTTTGAGGACCCGATGGCGCGGGGTATAAACGTGCGATCTGGCTTATGATATGGGGCTTTATGATAGTTGTACCCATAGATTTTACACAATTTTACGTGTTGATGTGGCCAGAAAGTGTGATTCTTTCCACGAACCCCAAAGCTCCTGGTATGGCTTGTAAATTCCACTTACGACCTACCGTGACGCCATAGGTGCATACACGTATGAATATGTAATTATGGCCACTAATATCGAATACCTATACCATTTCGACAGAAGAACGTACATAAGTTAATCGTAAAGGTTTATTACCTTCTTAAAGGGAATTATTATTCACTCTATTGTTTATTTGGGTTTAATAGTAGGCAAATGCAATAATGCGCCATTAATTATTATTTTACGATTAACGTGACCAGTCAAAAGGTTGACTGATTAGTCGACTATACAAAAGACATGTATGTAGAGACAAAAGCATCTACCTAATATTTCAATGGTGAATTTAGTCAAAACAATAGCGTATGTTTAAATATTAAACCCGAATATTAGATTTAAGAACGTTTGTTTTTAGTTAAAGTTCCATATGTATCATGTTTTTTTTTATCCATTTATTTTTATTTTGATTGAACTTTCAAATTGTACTTCTGCAAAGATTGGACGTGTACTGTACTGAAGTACAAGTGTATCTGCAGGTATTATTACCAACGTAATTATTGTTTCACAACGCTTACATGCTTCAATGTTTAGGACGTAATTTAATTTTACTAAATGTACTTTATTGACCTACCTACTATAAATATATATATGCCTTGTAATGTGAAACAAAAGTCAGAGAAACGATAGAAGTTCCGCATAAAACAGGTCGGGATAACTCTGACTTTGTAACACCTATTTCCTGTACAAGTTGTATAAAAATACAAGATATGATTATACATATTTAGGTACTAGAAGTGGTAGCTTTTAAATTCATACTACATCCTGAGTCAAAGAAATCGGCAAAGATTATCTTAGTTTGAAAAAATCTACGCTAGTCCGAACCATAAGTTTCGTTGTTATCACCAGAGATCAGATAAATGTGCGTCATTGTTCGCAATAATATGGATATGACTCCAAATTTCATTCATTGAATAATTAAACGAATCATTTCTTGAAATTTGATTTTGAAGCCTTAAGGTAACACAATTTACAAAGGCTTTCTTAGGTAATTTTTTGAAAATGATTAAATGAATATTTTTTTAATCAACTTTGAAGTCATGTCCATATTATTGCGAACAATGACGCACATTTGTCCGATCTCTGGTTATCACGTAGGAAAAACCTACAATGCTTTCTAAAAACTCCCTCCTACGTAGTTCTAGAGAATGTTCTTAATTTAGTATTGGAAATATTCTCGCTTGGATATATTCGGACAATAACGAAGATAAAATTTTCGAAGCACAACCTGTAGGGATAACGACCACCTACCGTATTATACGAGTAACTTATCTAGAAGACCCTAAGCTTGAGATTGATAATAAAAAAAAAACAATTGGCATTATACAGCGTGTGTATTTGATACGGACTAATATTTTAGTAGCGATTACAATCGAACCTAGGGAACCTGTTTACATAAATTTCTCTAGGGAATTTTTGAGCACGCATAGTTCTGCATCCACTGGTAGCCACATTAATTAACGTAGAAAAAAATATCTAAACGTCATAAGAGTGTTATGTCAGTTGGACGGCATACATTTTTGCTGGGTTGCACTTGAGAAAAATCATGACACTTAATTAACAAAAAAATTTAACGAAATGATTATCTTAATACGATTTGTAGGATCAGATACTCGTATTATAGCTGGATAAATTAGTCGCCCGTATCAAATACCCACGCTGTATTCCTTTTCTAAAAAGTGTGTTTTATCGCTAATATTTGTGAAAAATTGGACCATTTTCATAAAAATATTTTACTCTCTTATACTCAATGCCCCAAAAATTATCTATTTAAGTACCTATTGATTTTATATAACATTATGATTATTTCATAATACGTACGTTACGTAAAGTGGTCCATCACGTTTGCTTCAATACATCATGCGACTGATTGACGTATCCAGTAAACGCTAATGTAACCGTTACTTGGCAATTCATGGGGCGGCTATTGGTTGTTATAGTATTTTACCGGATCGTGTTATAAAAAGAGCTTCTCAGTCGAGTACCGTGTTTAAGTTACGAAGCTTTCTGAATGCCCTAAGTAAGGTACGAGATTGAAAATCTTGATCACAACACTATTTTGTACAATACTTTTTCTACGAGTCAATAAATATAATTAAACAAATCTAAATAATGAAGAAATACGAAGGAACGAAGTGCAGATGCTGAGGTGGCCGCGCGTTGATGTCTTTTTTGCTGGCACGCAATTGATCAAATCCATTAAAGTTGTCTACAGCATTGTATAATGAGTTTATTACAGTAGCGAAATCGATGCAAACGTATATTATTATAATTTTGTGTACGTAATCTTTCAAACGTACCAGTCGACGATTAAAAAAGTTACCCCCTTATTCATAAACGTTTGTTAACTTAACAAGCCGCTAACAATTGTTTGTCCCTTTCTGTCTTAACGATGTGTCCATAAGAGCAAAGGGGACAAATAATTATTAGCGGCTTGTTAAGTTAACAAACGTTTATGGATAAGGGGGTTAGTCAATATAAGTAAGTCATGTAAACATACCGTCTAAGTGTGAAGGGTATTTATGTGAAGCGAAGCCAGTCGGCGCAGACGCGCCGTAGTGCGCAGGCGCGGTCGGCGCGGAGTAGTGTGCGGGGGCCGTCGGCGCCCCGTATGCGCTTGGCGGGTACTCTATGTGCGCGGGCGGCGGCCCGTATACGGGCGGTGCTGGAAATACAGATTATATGTTGTTAGGTTTCCGTACCCGAAAAATAGTAAAAAATATCTTTTTGGTCGATAGTGTTAGTGAAACAAATTGCATTTCTGAACTATTTATGTTAGTAAAACGAAAATGTTTAATACAATTAAAATAAAATTAAATACCTAAGTCCACTGTAAAGCAGTAGCCTATTACTACGGATTCGTGAACCGCGATAGTTAGATAGTTGAAATTTCCATAGATGCTGTATTTATGAAGTTATGTTGTCGGTATAATAACAAATACAAAAAAGTTGACAAAATAGATATTTAAGCGGGTCCTATACAGCAAAAGTAATTTTATAATGACAAATTCATAATAGTCCGAAAACCTTTATTTTTCGATTTTTATGAAAAATGGTACAACTTCTTGAGTCTCTCTGAAAAAGGCCGTAAGCTTAATACAATTTATTACGTGATTCGGTATTAAAATTTGTTTATACCGTTTTCACTAATATACATCTCTCCTTCTTTAAAGTCAGAGAAATCTTGAAATTTGTGGTAAAAAATAAACATACAGGGTGGAAAGGGACGACGTTCCTTGCCGCTACCGACCGAGTCTACCAACCATTACGATCAACTTTCAGTATGGGACCAACATCGAAATATTAAAAAAAAAATTAAACCCTCATACAAAGTGAGTGATTAGTTAAGAGTTCAATAGTATGGAAAAGTCAATTTTCCATGTACGCTTTCGATGTTGGTCCCATACTGAAAGTTCATCGTAATGGTTGGTACAGTCTGTCGGTAGCGGGAAGGAACGTCGTCCCTTTCCACCCTGTATAATATTAATATAATATGTATAACAATAACTAATAATAACATATAATATTCATTATGTTTTGTAATTTTATGTAACCACATTTTATGCATAATTTATATCGACACCATACCATAACCATTACCGATAGTTAATTCCTATTAAAATATATTTTTAATTACATAGGGTATCACCGAAATAACGCCTTAATGCGCAATCAAATGGGTTTTTGTTGAGGAAAATTTAAAGCAATTTAATACTTTATCTGGCACTAAATTGTCTGACTCCATAAAATAATCGTAAATGTGTAGGTACGTGCATACTAATTAAATTCGGACGTTGCGTGACAAGGAAAACTTCTGGTGATACTGTGCTTATTAACTTTACAAATAACTTTATAAAGTGTAATAAGAAATAATAACAATATTTGACCAAGGCGGTAAATTTATAAAAACTTATTAAGACCCATGTGGAGTTCATTTATATTTTGTACATTTCTATCAAAGTTACAAATGAGACCAAAAGGATTTGAGAAAGATGTAATAAAAAAGATATCTATTATTTATGGATAGCAAATAAATCATGATTGATATCAAATAAAGATATTGTGCACGGCTATTTATAAATAAGTAGTGTCGTAGTT
>JALPQI010017261.1:0-30821 GCA_025490895.1 Thaumatotibia leucotreta
TATCACGGCTGTTAAAAAGCGTCAAACGAATAAGTCTGCTGTGGCCGAGCATTTGTTGGAGTCCGGACCTAACCACTGGATTGAGCTCCATAACCCGAAAGTCCTCTCAACCGAGCGTATACATCATAGCCGAAAAGTACGTGAAGCTATTGAAATTAAGAAACATCGGAATTTTAATCAAAATGAGGGGCAAGGAATCTCATCCGCGTGGAATCCCGTGATTTACAAATGTAAGCGTGGTGAAACATCCATTTTAAAGCCATTGGATGTTGTGAGTGTTGTGTGTAGGCCTAGTGACAACCCTAGCCTAGAAGTGAATAATCAAGATCAAGTGCGGGTAGTTCGAAAAACCCGCGCAGCTCGAAGGTGTTGATACATTCTCTCGCCAGTCTGCCTGCGACCACGGGTGTAACGTCATGCCCGAAACGTCAGGATATAATTAAACGTAAGTTTACGCGATTAAGACCCGTTTGTCTTTAAAATATAATTTCAAGAAGTTGGTATTCGTTGACAAAGCATTCGGTCCAGCCGTGGAAAACTGGCCGTATCCGATACCAGAAACACCAAAACTTACAATTATCCAGAGAGGCCTATTTGAAGATACACATTTTGACAGCGACCCATTACATTATACTGGCCCCGAATTTATCGCTAGGCACTCAAAAAAACGATGGAGAAAAGTTGCCGGACGAGAAGAAAAAACATTTCTCGATCAACTATTTGATCATTTCCGTTTCTCTAGCTTCAACCAAGCTTTGGACACGCTCCGAAAGCGGTTGAGGACTGAGAGCTCCCCACAAAACCGGCAGTATATGCTACTTGTTTTAGTGAGCAAAACCGGTGGCCAACCGGAACATCTAGCCTCTCTATTGGATCTGTTATCGCAATACAAGAATGAGCCTGACCATATGCGAGCAACGATTGTGAGGAGCTTGGTAAAGAGAGCGTTCATCTGGCGCCTAGCACCAGAGCCCTGGGCAAGACTTATAGAATGGGCTCATGGCCTGGGGTTGGACGGTGGCGAATACACAGCGAACTGTTCCAAAGGTGTACACGCGGTGATCTTACGCGACCTGATCGCTGGCATTACACCCAATGATGCAGTGTGGAATAAGTTTTTGAATTGTTTTTGTACTCTGAATGAGTATTCCTTGAACACTCGCGAGCGTTGTTGCGTTCGTGATCGCTTGCCAGCGCTGCTCGTTTCTGCTGCTCGCTCAGACCCAGAGATGGCGTTGGAGCACCTGGATCGCTTTACCGACACGCTAATAATGTATAACGTTACTCATCGTTTCTACGATTTCCCTGGTGTAGCGGAAGATAATAGTAGCAGCCGTAGACAAAAACTTCGAAAGGGCGTTCGGGCTACTTCTCAAACTATACAAAAGAGGTATAGCAATAAAAAGTCTTATAAGGCAAAACTTTACACTTAATGTCACACATAGCTTTAGATTTATGAAGACAGACGCTATGTATGTGAATGCATTACGGCATGACCTAATGATTCTAGAAGATACGCAGACATTTCTAAATATAATTAATGATAGACGTTTAAGCCTCAAAAAGTTTTTACGGTCTCTGTCATTGTATTTCTCTGAGAAAGATGGGCTGGCTGAAACATACCGTGCCCTATTGGAGGCTTGGGCTATTTCTTTGTCTAGCGATAGTAATGAATTGGTTAAACCCGGCCTGAAACTTGCAAGGCCTCTAGCGATACTTGCCGGTTCTACTTTTCTGGCGTATTTAAAACGTTTCGACGCCGCTCTTCCCAAAACCCATCAGCGACAACTCGCTGCAGCGCTGAGGTCCAACTCGCACTTAGTCAGACCGGCCTTCGACTTGGATACTATCGGATGGCGCGCTGCGGGGGCCAAGGCTGTCACGACCCTTGTGGCGACCTGTCGACAGCAGGACGTGGAAAGGTATTACTCAGAAACTCTATCCTGGAACCGAACACTGAGGCTGGCTCTGACTCTCGCAAAACGTATAAATAAAGAACAAGAGGCATACGAAACATTCACCTCTAAGAGACCTAGTGCAGCTGTCATAGCAGCGATGAAAAAATTCCGACGTGAAGGATATGTAGATTACGGAATCTGGGGTATTGTGAAATGTGAAATACCAAAAACAGGCAATCATAAGTATCATTTTTATTCCGCTAAATATATTGAATCTATACCAGAAGTTCTTAGAACCGAATATTACATACATATCCGCAATGCAAATAATTTGGATTTAGCACGCATTATGGAAGTCAGTCATTCATTCCTTAATCTGCTGCTTAAACTTGATGATGAATATATTTGTAAAGTGGTTTATCAATTTTTACGAGAAGATTTTACAGAAGATGTACTCAAAGGTGGAAAACGAAAATACAGGTACAGAAATGGTTCAAACATAGGAGTACCTTACATAATCACTGAAGGATCGTATCGCTTCATAAGTGTGCTCGCTAAATTTTTGATTATGAGTACTTCCGAAGAAATGATGGACGAGAGATTACAAAAAGTTGGAATACCCTTTCTAGAACAATTTCTACGTATGTGGAAACAAGTTTCAGATAGAGACATATGGTTCATGGAGTTTTTCTTGGAATACTTCTTCTTTTACTTGAGAAGTAACACAGTTAATTTCGACTTTCAGTTTATTTCATGTTTGCCTATTCTTGAGACGGTAATGAAAATGATACGAGAATGTTTACCCATAGACAAATGGTTTGATAAATACGCGATAATGAACTTAACAATGATTTATTTTAAAACTACTAGATACTGTGTCAAGGAATATCCTGAGATATTTTCCAATGTATGTAGAAAACTGAAAGAAGGACCACAGATACTTGGAATTGTATTTGGCAAGTTTATAGCTGATAGTATAGAACAATTGACTCTAGAATATTTTCCTTCTGTGACTGAATTATTTGGGGTAGCAATGGTGAATTACTTTAAGAATTATTTTAACCGTGTTTACGATGATAGCGTACGAAAATTCACGACATCGCTCATAATGGAATTATTGTCACATAAAAATTTTTCGTCATTTGGTTTAGCCAAATGTTTGTTTACAGATTTCCGTAACCAATTAGGAGAGAAAAGTGTTAACAATATTTTAAAATATTACGAAGACAATACAATTGCAGAATTACGTTTTGCACTTGAAATAATTTTGTAAATTATTAAGGAATGTTTTTGCAACTTATTACCTCCTAATGTTCTGTTCTGTGGAATTTAATAAAATGATTTCTTCATTATTATTTTTTGTGCGTACCTAATGATCTACTAAATTCCCGTTCTCCAACTTTTTCCAAATCAGGTGGCTTATGGCGCGTTTATCGTGCTAAGCATCACTTTCGCACTTGCATACTTGTAAGAACGAGACAGCAACGACGACAAACGATTAGGGCATTTCTCCGAGCGTTTCAACCGCCGTGACTTCGGAGGCAACATTATTACCCGATTTCCATGGATATGTCATTATTTTTTTTGTCAACTACGTCTCCCAATATATCCAAAGGTTCTAGCATCTCTCACGGGATTCGTGTGATAAGGCTGCCACTGAAGTCGGCGGTTGAAACGCTCGGAGAAATGTCCAATAACAACCGAGCCATCATAAGCCTACTTAACACTATACTAAATGGGTCCTTTAACGGAACATTGCAATAAATTTTTGTTACTCTGACATATCATTTGGCATACGTGGCTTGTGGCTTGAAAGTTTAGCCTTCGTGTAGATAAAGCTTAAAATATTGACCCATTTTCCTGTCTATTACACCTAGTTGACGATCAACCACTACGCCTTCGATACGTGTTTTACGCTTTTCTACATTAATGTCATTGATTTTACTAAGTTACTGAATAAGGTGAGCAATAATTTAATAATGTATTTCTTTCGAACGCTGTAAAGTGTTAGAAACATTGGGATGTAGTTAAATTTCATTAGTATACGTGATATGATCAGTTAAAATAGTTTTATCTTATAGGTAACTAGTTTAGTTGTCGTCTCAAAAGCGTCTAAAATTTTGTCATTCAAAATCATTTATTTTTTTTGCAACGCAATGGACTCTTATAAGTTTATATTAGTAACACCAAAATGACTTGGAGTATTCTAGTCAAATACAATGAGAGTCGATTAGCTATTAGAGTTTTTTTGGAAAGTGAAGGCACGTAGCAATGTACGGAGGAGAATTTTTATAAGTTGCGAAACTTCTATAGAGAATGATCTCGGCAATTTAATTTTTACAAGCAATCTAATCATGCCAAAACCGTTGTACAGTCGAGGAATTTAATTTCCTACCCATTTCGTACCTTGTCACAGTGACAATCAATATGAAAGCTGCTAGGACTGTCATATTATAGCTACTATGACAAGGTACGAAATGGGTAGGAAATTAAATTCCTCGACCGTAGGTATATACATACCTTTTAAGGTATATTTTATACTTTGTTTACTCAATTGTGAAATACAATATTCATCATAACACTTTAATAAGTTCTCATGGAAACATTCTCAATGAGAACTTACGCTTAAATTCTCATGAAAATTCTCGGAAATTTCCGAGTGTATTACCGCAATTTTCAGAATGTTCTGCAACTTGTATATTGTTAGGCACGTGAGATATATGATATGGGTGTGTCTTGCTACTAGAATGAGACCAAACAAAATATTGTTGACAATGATGTGCTGGCGGTATTACTAATCTATGATTTTTTTAAATACGCATCGGAGGTTGGTGTTTATAATTGTGAAACCTCCAAAAATAAATAGTACCGAATTTGCAATGCTGAAGAATTTATCTGTATACACAAAAGTTTAGTTAACTAAAGCAGGATTTTACGTTTTCCCTGTTATAGTGTTTCATACTTATCTATCAAACACATTTACCTCATGTATATAAATTGCACAATTTTGAAAATAAATATAACCACGGGAAATCAAATACGAACATTATTTGTTTCCAGGATGCTTAGCCAAAGTTGCCAATCGCTAACGCCTAAGCGTATCGTAGTTTTACCTCTCTGTCACCCTTTCATATAAGTGCGACAAAGACAGTTAGCTGCCTTTCGTTTACGATTGACGACTAAGCGTTAGCGATTGGCCACTTGTCCAGATGTCTTCTCCGATTAGAATCAGGTTATCAGGTAACCTGGGAGAAAGGCGCTTTTATACAATCGTACCCCAATTTTGGTATATCATGGAAAGGATAAGAATACAGCTAATTATTTCATAATACTTATGACACGATAGCAATAAGTAGTACAGCGTTAGAGACAAGGGTCATTTTTTTAGAAGGGCTGTGTTAAGGCATACCTATTGAGCAGTTTAGGAGTAGAGGGAGGGGTAGGGTACTACTTGAATTAGGATTAAGACCCTACTAACACATAAGTTTAGGCCACTAAAAGAGGATTTTTTACGTTTTTCCCATTACAGTATTTTATACCTATCTATCAAACCACAATGACCGCATTTGTTCTGCTCTGAAACTACCAACTACAGGAAATCAAATATCAACATTATTTGCTTTCAGATGTCTTCTCCGATTAGAATCAAGTTATCAGGTAACCTGGGAGAGCGGCATCGCCACCTCAACGCCTTGGTCCTCGACGCTCACCAGAAAAACGTGTCTCTCCATCCGGCCCCGGATCCAGAGGATTCTGCCATAGAGCGGCTCTTCAAAATAGATCTCGCTTCCAAACAGAGGAATGTGGTCTACATCTTACATACTTTCAAAGATGACGACATGCTGTATGTCAGCAGAGCGATGAAATGTTTGTGGCTTTTCGAACCAGAGTATTCCACGATAATTAATGTACAGTTTTTGGAAAATGAGCTGTTTCCACAAATGAGAACGCAAGCTATTAATAAAATGAAACACTGGATATCGAAGTACATCCGAAATTCGCAAATTTGTTATGAATTTTATAGTTACTACAAAAAGAACAACTTTGAAACAGCTGTAAAATTTCTATGGAAATGCTCCAAGGAACATATATTAAAGGAAACTGAAAATAAACTAGGAAAACTTACGCCAAAAGATTTGAAAGTTCTAAGCGAAAAGGTACCAACAGTCACTAAAATTTATTTTGACAATCTAAAACGAAACGAAAATCTTCTAAAGTATTACCTTCGTAACAGATGGAGCTTCCAGAATAATGTAAAATATCTCTTAAAATCTGATGCAGATGTTTTTTTCTATGTATTGGAAATTTTTTTCCAGATACGGAACAACGATTGGTCATTTAGCAGAAAAATTACAAATTACATAATGCACCATCACAAAATAAGATTCTCGCAAAAGCCAGAACTTTACACGGCGTGGTTTCTTAATGTAGATGCTCTAGCCAATAACTTGAATTCAGAAGAAGCCAAAGATCTAGTGATGAAGCTAGCCAGAGCAAAATACCTCGGTTACTGGTTCTCCTATAAAACTGTAGAACCATTTATAAAACGTGTCAATGTAGCAGAAAGAGGTAATTTCAAGAAGTTGGTATTCGTTGACAAAGCATTCGGGCCAGCCGTGGAAAACTGGCCGTATCCGATACCAGAAACACCAAAACTTACAATTATCCAGAGAGGCCTATTTGAAGATACACATTTTGACAGCGACCCATTACATTATACTGGCCCCGAATTTATCGCTAGGCACTCAAAAAAACGATGGAGAAAAGTTGCCGGACGAGAAGAAAAAACATTTCTCGATCAACTATTTGACCATTTCCGTTTCTCTAGCTTCAACCTAGCTTTGAACACGCTCCGAAAGCGGTTGAGGACTGAAAGCTCCCCACAAAACCGGCAGTATATGCTACTTGTTTTAGTGAGCAAGACTGGTGGCCAACCGGAACATCTAGCCTCTCTATTGGATCTGTTATTGCAATACAAGAACGAGCCTGACCATATGCGAGCAACGATTGTAAGGAGCTTGGTAAAGCGAGCGTTCATCTGGCGCCTAGCACCAGAGCCCTGGGCAAGACTTGTAGAATGGGCTCATGGCCTGGGGTTGGACGGTAGCGAATACACAGCGAACTGTTCCAGAGGTCTGCACGCGGTGATCTTACGTGACCTAATCGCTGGCGTTACACCCAATGATGCAGTGTGGAATAAGTTTTTAAATTGTTTTTCTACTCTGAACGAGTATTCCTTGAACACTCGTGAGCGTTGTTGCGTTCGTGATCGCTTGCCAGCGCTGCTCGTTTCTGCTGCTCGCTCAGACCCAGAGATGGCGTTGAAGCACCTGGATCGCTTTACCGACACGCTGATAACGTATAACGTTACTCAACGTTTCTACGATTTCCCTGGTGTAGCGGAAGATATAGTAGCAGCCGTAGACAAAGACTTCAAAAAGGCGTTCGGGCTACTTCTCAAACTATACAAAAGAGGTATAGCAAGAAAAAGTCTTATAAGGCAAAACTTTAGACTTAATGTCACACATAGCTTTAGATTTATGAAGACAGACGCTATGTATGTGAATGCATTACGGCATGACCTAATGATTCTAGAAGATACGCAGACATTTCTAAATATAATTAATGATAGACGTTTAAGCCTCAAAAAGTTTTTACGGTCTCTGTCATTGTATTTCTCTGAGAAAGATGGGCTGGCGGAGCAGTACCGTGCCATATTGGAGGCTTGGGCTATTTCTTTGTCTAGCAAAAATAATGAATGGGTTAAACCTGGGCTGAAACTTGCAAGGCCTCTAGCGATACTTGCCGGTTCTAATTTTCTGGCGTATTTAAAACGTTTCGACGCAGCTCTTCCCAAAACCCATCAGCGACAACTCGCTGCAGCACTGAGGTCCAACTCGCACTTAGTCAGACCGGCCTTCGACTTGGATTCTATCGGATGGCGCGCTGCGGGGGCCAAGGCTGTCACGACCCTTGTGGTGACCTGTCGACAGCAGGACGTGGAAAGGTATTACTCAGAAACTCTATCCTGGAACCGCACACTGAGGCTGACTCTGACTCTCGCAAAACGTATAAATAAAGAACGAGAGGCATACGAAACATTCACCTCTAAGAGACCTAGTGCGGCTGTCACAGCAGCGATGAAAAAATTCCGACTTGAAGAATATGTAGATTACGGAATCTGGAGTATTGTGAAATGCCAAATACTAAAAACAGGCAATCATAAGTATCATTTTTATTCCGCTAAATATATTGAATCTATACCAGAAATTCTTAGAACCGAATATTACATACATATCCGCAATGCAAATAATTTGGATTTAGCACGCATCATGAAAGTCAGTCATTCATTCCTTAATCTGCTGCTTAAATTTGATGATGAATATATTTATAAAGTGGTTTATCAATTTTTACGAGAAGATTTTACAGAGGATGTACTCAAAAGTGGAAAACGAAAATACAGGTACAGAAATGGTTCAGACATAGGAGTACCTTGCATCATCACTGAAGGATCGTATCGCTTCATAAGTGTGCTCGCTAAATTTTTGGTTATGAGTACTTCCGAAGAAATGATGGACGAGAGATTACAAAAAGTTGGAATACCCTTTCTGGAACAATTTCTACGTATGTGGAAACAAGTTTCAGATAGAGACATATGGTTCATGGAGTTTTTCTTGGAATACTTCTTCTTTTACTTGAGAAGTAACACAGTTAATTTCGACTTTAAGTTTATTTCATGTTTGCCTATTCTTGAGACGGTAATGAAAATGATACTAGAATCTTTACCCATAGACAAATGGTTTGATAAATACGCGATAATGAACTTGACAATGATTTATTTTAAAACTACTAGATACTGTGTCAAGGAATATCCTGAGATATTTTCCAATGTATGTAGAAAACTGAAAGAAGGACCACAGATACTTGGAATTGTATTTGGCAAGTTTATAGCTGATAGTATAGAACAATTGACTCTAGAATATTTTCCTTCTGTGACTGAATTATTTGGGGTAGCAATGGTGAATTACTTTAAGAATTATTTTAACCGTGTTTACGATGATAGCGTACGAAAATTCACGACATCGCTCATAATGGAATTATTGTCACATAAAAATTTTTCGTCATTTGGTTTAGCCAAATGTTTGTTTACAGATTTCCGTAACCAATTAGGAGAGAAAAGTGTTAACAATATTTTAAAATATTACGAAGACAATACAATTGCAGAATTACGTTTTGCACTTGAAATAATTTTGTAAATTATTAAAGAATGTTTTTGCAACTTATTACCTCCTAATGTTCTGTTCTGTGGAATTTAATAAAATGATTTCTTCATTATTATTTTTTTGTGCGTACCTAATGATCTACTAAATTCCCGTTCTCCAACTTTTTCCGAATCAGGTGGCTTATGGCGCGTTTATCGTGCTAAGCATCACTTTCGCACTTGCATACTTGTAAGAACGAGACAGCAACGACGACAAACGATTAGGGCATTTCTCCGAGCGTTTCAACCGCCGTGACTTCGGAGGCAACATTATTACCCGATTTCCATGGATATGTCATTATTTTTTTTGTCAACTACGTCTCCCAATATATCCAAAGGTTCTAGCATCTCTCACGGGATTCGTGTGATAAGGCTGCCACTGAAGTCGGCGGTTGAAACGCTCGGAGAAATGTCCAAAAACAACCGGACCATCATAAGCCTACTTAACACTATACTAAATGGGTCCTTTAACGGAACATTGCAATAAATTTTTGTTACTCTGACATATCATTTGGCATACGTGGCTTGTGGCTTGAAAGTTTAGCCTTCGTGAGATAAAGCTTAAAATACTGACCCATTTTCCTGTCTATCACACCTAGTTGACGATCAACCACTACGCCTTCGATACGTGTTTTACGCTTTTCTACATTAGTGTCATTGATTTTACTAAGTTACTGAATAAGGTGAGCAATAAATTAATTATGTATTTCTTTCGAACCCTGTCAAATGTTAGAAGCATCGGGATGGAGTTAAATTTCATTAGTATACGTGATATGATCCATTAAAATTAGTTTTATTTTATAGGTGACTACCTGACTAGTTTAGTTGCCGTCTCAAAAGCGTCTAAAATTTTGTCATTCAAAATCATTTCTTTTTTTTCAACGCAATGGACTCTTATACTTAAGCTTACCTATATTATTAGTAACACCAAAATGACTTTGAGTATTCCAGTCAAACAGAATGAGAATCGATTAGCCATTGAGTTTTTTTGGAAAGCGAAGGCACGTAGTAATGTACGGAGGAAAAGTTTCAAAAGATGCGAATCTTATAATCTAGTCATGCCGAAACCGTTATATATATACTTGCCATTTAAGGTATATTTTATACTTTGTTTACTCAATTTTGAAATACAATATTCATCATAACACTTCTTAATAAGTTCTCATGGAAACATTCTCAATGAGAACTTACGCTTAAATTCTCATGAAAATTCTCGGAAATTTCCGAGTGTATTACCGCAATTTTTAGAATGTTCTGCAACTTGTATACAGTGTGTGGCCTTTAACACGGGAGAAAAATGAAATGAGTGACTCCTTAGACTATCGGCAATAATCCTGTAAAGGTCCCGGTGTTTCAAAGTGGTTAAGTTCGGAGATATTGTCATTCAAAGCTATGGACCTTTAGTACTGGATCTTGGCATCCCGATGTCGTAGCTTGTCAGTCGCAACGATTCGCAAGACATCTTGATAGTATACCAGCTACGAAGTCATAACAATAATTTTGTTTTTATTTTTACACTAATTTGCACGGTTTGAAAAAAAAAATTGTACATTTTTCAATGATTCAAAAATGATAAGGTATTGATAACTTTTAATTCAAGTAAATGAACCCATAATAATGAAAAATACATGAACAAAAAATTACAAAAAAAAAGTTTTTTTTTTAAATTACAATATGTGGAAATGATTGTTGATCAGCTTATTAATGCACTGTTTAAATTTTCACCCCGGTTGTAGGGCACACACTGTATTGTTAGGCACGTGAGATATATGATATGGGTGTGTCTTGCTACTAGAATCGGACCAAACAAAAATATTGTTGACAATGATGTGCTGGGGCCTATTTCTCGTACTTATTAGTTTACAAGTATATTAGTTATTAGTTACTAGTAAAAATTTTACAAGTCCTAATATTTTCTGTTTCTCGAAAAAAAATATTAGACTGGTAACTAATATTGGTAAACTAACAAAAAATATTAGTCCAAGTTGGCTGATTGGGGTATTACCCATGCCTTATTAAATAATTAAAAAAAAATTAAACATTAACAATTAAAAAGCAAATTGTTTGTTTAGTTTAAATCATGTTAAAATAAAATATTTTAATTTATTAAGAATGGATAAGAAGTTGATGGTTTTGAGGAATATATTGGAAGGCAGATATATTTTATTTGGAAGCTTTTCGGACACGTTAACCTAAATAGATAAACGTAAAAATGGGAGGAATTAACAATTTTAATTATTTCTCATCCGAATCCGTCCAGATTTTATAATTTTCTTTAGTTAACTGTGATAAATACACGCTAATAGCTTGGACTAATATTTTTTACCAAGCTTCGGCGACTAATAGCTTTATGAGTGTATTTTACTAGTGTAGTTATTTTTCTTTGTATTTGAGAAACCAAAACCAAATTAGGTCTAATAATATTAGCTAATATTTATTAGTTGGTAACTAATAACTAATATTTTATTAGAGCGACTTCGAGAAACGCAAATTTGTAAACTTGTAAAAAATATTAGCCCATGGACTAATATTACTAGTCTAATAAGGTACGAGAAATAGGCCCCTGGCGGTATTACTAATCTATGATTTTAAAAAATAAGCATCGTGGTGCTTATAATCGTGAATTAGGCCTCTAAAATAAGTAGTGCCGAATTTGCAATGCTAAAGAATTTATCTGTATACACAAAAGTTTAGTTAACTAAAGCAGGATTTTACGTTTTTCCTGTTATAGTATTTCACACCTATCTATCAACCATATTTACCTCAAGTGTATAAATTGTATAGTTTTGAAAATAAATATAACCACGGGAAATCAAATACGAACATTATTTGTTTCCAGGATGCTTAGCCAAAGTTGCCAATCGCTAACGCTTAGTAGCGTATCGTAGTTTTACCTTTTACCTCTCTGTCAACCTTTCATATTAGTGCGACAAAGACAGTTAGCTGCCTTTGTTTACGATTGACGATTAAGCGTTAACGATTGGCAACTTGTCCAGATGTCTTCTCCGATTAGAATCAGGTTATCAGGTAACCTGGGAGGATTTTGGTATATCATGGAAAGGATAAGAATACGGCTAATTATTTCATAATATGGCGCAATAGCAATTAGTACTATTTTTCTAGAAGGGCTGTGTTAAGGCAAATTGGGCAGCTTAGGAGTAGAGGGAGGGCTAGGGTACTACTTGAATTAGGATTAGGACCCTTCTAACGCAAAAGTTTAGGCCACGGGATATTTTACGTTTTTCCCATTACAGTATTTTATACCTATCTACCAACCACAATGACCTCATTTGTTCTGCTCTGAAACTACCAACTACAGGAAATCATATATCAACAATATTTGCTTTCAGATGTCTTCTCCGATTAGAATCAAGTTATCAGGTAACCTGGGAGAGCGGCATCGCCACCTCAACGCCTTGGTCCTCGACGCTCACCAGAAAAACGTGCCTCTCGACCCGGTCCCGGATTCAGGGGATTCTGCCATAGAGCGGCTCTTCAAAATAGATCTCGCTTCCAAACAGAGGAATGTGGTCTACATCTTACATACTTTCAAAGATGACGACATGCTGTATGTCAGCAGAGCGATGAAATGTTTATGGCTTTTCGAACCAGAGTATTCCACGATAATTAATGTACAGTTTTTGGAAAATGAGCTGTTTCCACAGATGAGAACGCAAGCTATAAATAAGATGAAACATTGGATATCGAAGAACATCCGAAATACGCTAATTTGTTATGAATTTTATAGCTACTACAAAAAGAACAACTTTGAAACAGCTGTAAAATTTCTATGGAAATGTTCCAAGGAACATATATTAAAGGAAATTGAAAATATATTACACAAAATTACGCCAAAAGATTTGAAAGTTCTAAGTGAAAAGGTGCCTGCAGTCACTAGAATTTATTTTGACAATCTAAAACGAAACGAAAATCTCCTAAAGTATTTCCTCCGTAATCAATGGAATTTCTTGCAGAATCTAAAATTTCTGTTGAAATCTGACGCTGATATTTTTTTCTATGTATTGGAAAACTTCTTCGAGATACAGAACAAAGAATGGTCATTTAACTACAAAATTACTAATTTCATTATGAAGCACCACAGAAGCAGATTGGTACAAAAGCCAGAACTTTACACAGCATGGTTTCTTAATGTAGAAACTTTAGCCAATCACTTGAATTCAGAAGAAGCCAAAGATCTAGTGTTGAAACTAGCGAGGGCAGAATATCTCGGGTATTGGTTTACATACGAAACTGTGGAGCCAATAATGAAACGTGTCGATGAAGCTGAAAGATGCGAATTTGAAAAAATGGTATTTGTTGATAAAACTTTCGGACCATTCGTGAAACAGTGGCCTTATCCGATACCATCCAATCCGAAATTTACTGATGCCAAAGGTTTATTCGTAGATTCAATACTTAATGTGGATCCAGTACACTATAAGGACGAACCTATCGACATCAAGGCGTTTGAAAGACGTTCATGTTGCTTTGCTCGACCACGAGTGAAAACACCCCTGGAACAGTTGTTGCACGACTACCGCTCATCCAGTTACAATCAGACCTTGGACGAGCTCAAAACGCGTTTGATCGCTGAAAGCTTGCCAGAATATCGGCAACATATGTTGCTTACTCTTGTGATCAAGACTGGTGGCCAATCGGAACATCTAGCTTCTCTTTTGGACTTGTTATTGCAATACAAGAATGAACCAGACATCATGCGTGCAGCGATTTTGAAAAGCTTGGTAAATGATGCATTCGTCTGGCGCTTGACACCCGATCTTTGGGCGAAACTTTTAGAATGGGCGCACGGCTTTGGCTTAGATGGAAGTAAATCTACAGTTTACTGCCCTACAGGAGTGCATGCGGTAATCTTGCGTGACCTGATCAACGATGTTACACCCAAACGTGCTGTGCGGTTACAGTTTTTAGAATACTTTTCTACCCTGAATGAATATTCATTGACCACTCACGAGCGTGCTTGTGTCCGCGACCGCTTGCCAGTGCTTCTTCTGTCTGCCGCTCGCACAAATAAGAGGAAGGCACTAGATCGACTGTACCTCTTTATAGACACACTCTTTGCGTATGAAATTACTCATCGCTTTTATGACTTCCCTGGTGCAGACGAAGATATCGCAGCCGCTGTAGAACAAGATTTCAAATGTTCCCACCAACTGCTCATTACACTGTATAAAAAAGGACTAGCACGAAAAGCGCTTATTAGACTTAATTTCAGATTTCACTTTGAAAATGACTGCAGATTTATGAATACAGATAATTTGTTCGTGAACGCATTACGGCATGATGTATCTATTATGGAAAACGTGCAGAGATTTACAAACCTAATAGAAAATAAACGAGTAAGCCTAAAAAGGTTTTTACGGATTTTGTCAGTTTATTTTTCTGAGGAAGATGGGCTGGCTGAGCAATACCGCATTGCGCTACGGCTCCGTGCTAATACACTATCTAACGTAAGTGATAAATATGATATAAGCGGCCGGAAATTAGCTAAGCCTCTAGCAATGCTTGCTGGTTCTACTTATATGTCGTGTTTGAAAAGCTTTGACGCCGCGCCTCCCAAAACCCCTCAAAAACAATTGGCTGCAGCGCTCAGGGCTAACTTGCATTTAGTCAGACCGGCTTTCGACTTGGAATCTTTTGGATGGCGCGCTGCGGGGGCGAAAGCTGTCGCCAATCGTGTGACAACCTGTCGGCAGCAGTACGTGGAACGCTATCTGTCAGAAGCTCTATCCTGGAACAGGACACTGAGGCTGGCACTAACTCTGGCAAAACGAGTAAATAAAGAACAGGAAGCTTACGCAATATATGCCTCTAAAAAGCCTGGAGCGGCAGTTACAGCAGCGATGCAAAAATTCCGACGTGAAAGAAATATTGATTATTCAATTTGGGATATTGTGAAGTGTAAGATTCCGAAGACGAATGATCTTGAAGATCATTTGTTTTCTACTAAATACATCGAGTCGATCCCAGAAGCTATTAGAGCTGAATATTACATACATATTCGCAATGCTAATAAAGATGACATAGCAAGGATTATAGAGTCGAGTCCTTCATTTCTTAGACTCTTGTTGAATTTGGATGATGAGTTTATTACTCAGATACTTAATCAGTTTTTGAGCGAAGACTTTACAGATGATACTGTTATCCCTGAAAAAGGAAAACTTGTGTACAGGGTATACAAAGCAGGCACGTATATAAAAGTGCCTCAACTTTTGATGTATGGATCTTACCGCTACATAGGAGTGTTGGCCAAGTTCTTGGTACTAAGTACTTCAGAAGAAATGATGGAAAAGAGGTTACATAAAGTTGGAATACCCTTTCTAAAACGACTTGAATCAATGTGGAAAGTAACTTCAGAAGATGACGTGTGGATCATGGACTTTTTATTGGATTTCTTCTTATTTTACTTGAGATGCAACGAAGTTAATTTCAATCTGAAATATGTATCATGTGTCTCCTTGCTGGAGAGGATAAATGAATGGATGCGAGGTTTTTTGCCAACAGACAAGTGGTTTGAAAAATACGTGACAATAAATTTAACAATGATTTACTTTAAAACAGTCAGAGATTGTGTTAAAGAAAATCCAGAGCTATTTTCAAACGAATCTAGAAAACTTATAGAAGGACCACATGTCCTTGGCATATCCTTTGGTAGATATATTTCCAACAATATTGAAAAATTTTGTTCAGATTATTCAACTTCAATAATCAACTCGTATGGGGCAGAAGTGGCGAATTATTTTAAGAAGTATTTCAATCGTGACTACGACGAAAGCGTAGAAAACTTCACGATTGCAGTGATGAACGAGTTGTTGACACATAACGCAGCAGCGACAAATGTGGCGAAATGCATTTTCGAATCGTTCGGAGACAAAATAGATAGCGAAGGAATTATGAGGAGCATTTCAGAAAAATTATCAATTCATATATAAAATGACACGTAGAAGATGAAATTAATTTGATTAGGTTATCTTAGATGTATCTTAGAATATTTTTATTATTTTTAATGTTTTCATCAAATCATATTTATTTGAATTATTTAGTCATGCTTATTGTTACTAGGGTTATATAGAAAAATATTTTTCGTATTTACAAAATAAAAATCACGTTAATTTATTTCCATTGTGTTACGAATGTTAGTCGTACAAACTTTTATATGGGTAATTTTAATACACACAAGAGTGACGCGACGTTAAGTATATCCCATAACTATGTACCTACTTAGGTACTTATTTGTTTCAAATAATGTTCGCCAGGTGGCTGAGAGACCATTTAATTTGGTACCTACTTATTTTGAAGAATATGGCTTTCAAAATACCACACAGTGGCATTTATTTGCGGCTCCGCGCGACAATTTACGCATAAGTTAGGAGGGCACTTATTGCACGAAATTTTAAACAATGTGGTACAATTAGAATTACCGATTCCTAAGATTCATTCTTTTGACAGTTACAGATTAATCCTTATTAATATGACGGTAAGAATCTTAACGTCATATATTATAAGATTTATAAGGCTCATTCCTAAACTATCAAATGTTCAAACTTCTAGAAATCGGCAACTACTAAATGATTGGCAACAGTGATTCTTTGGTGACAAGCCATATTGTCGCCCACTGTCTATGTCGGGCCAAATTGGCCATACAAAAAATAGTATAGCAACACCCAATCCAACGTCAAATGGAAGCGTTAAAAAATAAAAATGTCAAACGAATGTTTTGTTGATCGCCTATAGGTAGATATTTTCATGATTTAGAACCGTATTTCTTAAAAGAAACTGTTAAATAATGCACTTAAACGGTTAAACTATATGGGAAATGAGCCAAGGCACGGCCCTAACCCGCAGCCGGGTGAGCAGCGAACAACTTGAGCTGCTTTTGTCGTTTATGGAAGAACATCCCGACTTCGCCGCAAGCAAACAGTCGGTGTATTCGAGGCTCAGTTCTTGTAAGCTGTGGCGTTTGTTGGCTGAACGGCTGAACGCCGTTGCCCAGGATTGTGGCGGCGCGAGGAAATCGCCGGATAAGTGGTGCAGGGTGAGTTTTTACTTGCGTCCTTAATGTTCTTACAACTTCCCTTGTATCCCTTGGGCCTAGGGTTGCTAAGTCATCAAACTTAATAGCAAGACAGACTAGACCACTTGCCACAATGACCGGTCCGGTGCCACCCGCATCCAGCAAACTCCTGTGACCTTCATCAGGTCATTAGCATACGTCGCACTCCAGCGGGCAGTTTGGTGGCATGTCAAAATGATAGATAAGGTTCACAAATACATCAATTCATTTTCAAATAAGCAGAAGTATTTGTACTTAGTATTTGGTACCTAGTATTTATAATGTAGAATTCTAAATATCTTAGAAACTGAGGTAGTATGTTAGTAATGTATTATTTTCATTGTGTATAGTAATGTATATTTTCATTGTGTATTCATGTATTTATTCATTCAATTTTAAATAAAAATATAATTGACTAGTATGTAAAATATTTGATTTACTTAAGTAGCTATGATATGCGAATATAATATTATTAATATTTTTTTGTAAATTGCTGGCGGTCAACGGTCAATGAAGTGTGTTTTTGTTAACATTATTTGTAGTCTCAACCTCTTCGTTTTGAATTAGACTATTTAACATTTTTAGTGTCGATTCCCGGGATTCGATTTTAAGACACTTTGTATTTTCAGATATAGGTACTTGTTTTCCTTTAGGGTGCAGGCGTACTTTTGACAATTTGTTCATAGTCTTATTTATTACATTATAGGAAGACTGCATTGGCAAATTCGAATTATGCAAAAATTGTATGTTATTTTTTATCTCGGAGAAATGTGTAATTGTGTATGAATAAAATTCACTTCCTCTTCTACGCTGGCGAATACACGTTTTGCTTCTTTTCAACGAATTCAAATAAACTATGTTACAAATACTAAATACATTATAATACTCGTAAGTTAAGATTTTTTTTGTAAACCTTACGTTGCCACGAAACTGCCCGCTAGAGTGCAACGTATGGTCATTAGTCTACCTTGCAGAGGGCCTGCCCACTACCATTTACAATTTTTTTATTTAACTATTATTGTGACCTTACACGGTGCTCGCGAGCATTGCGAGAGATTTTAACTATGCATTCTAGACATCAAAATAAACAAAAAATAATATGAGACCTAATGTTAATTCCACCAAAAAAAAAATCGTTTTTCTTTTTTTTTTAGACTTTTTGAATACTTTTTAACATTTCCAGTACTTTTTATCATAACAACAATTTGTTTAAATTATTTATTTTAATTGTTTGTTTTAGGTACAGGTTATTTCGTCAAGTCTATTCGTATTTTTTGATTGTCAGGCAAAAGGTGTGGTAATATTAGAACACATTGTGGTAGCATTGTAATCAAAATTAAGTTTTATGACAAGTTACGTCGAAAAACTTATTCCGAAAAAAGATTGATTATCTCTGAAACCAAGCCGAATCCATGAAATGTTATATAACATTAAAGACTCTAAATATGGTCAGGAATTCAGCATTAAAATCTTTCGGAATGCTCCTGAGCACCGTGTATACAAGCAGTTCTTAAAACAATGTGAATAAATATAATTTTCTTCTCAGTACTGGGCTGACATCAAATACAAGGCCCGAAAGAAGACAGCGGCGGGGGGAGCCCTAGGGGACCTATCGAGTGTTGACGAGCGATTGGAAAGGCTGCTTGGGAGCAGTGCAGCCTGTAAGTATCTACATTTTATACACTTTCATTTATTTATTGTTCAAAACGAAGTACAAGGGAAGAATAAGATTATAAACTACAAATAATTGAGTTGATTAACTTCAAACTCGGGTAAATCCATTTCTGACATATTGTAAGATTTTTATTTTAAGGACGTAGGTCTCTCCTATTAACTATTCGTATCCGCGTATGTATTCGGAGGTAAATGCCCATAATCGCCACGCCGGGCAAGCGGGTTGACGATCGCAGTAATGTGTCTATTATGACGTTGCTGCCCATCATCAAGTGTTATTAAAAATATCTTATAAAATAAATTATGTTGAAATCATAAGATAAGGAAGTCTACTGTATGGAACAGGGTTATGTTTTCAAAATGACGGGCGTTTGTCCGATCCTTGGTTACCACTAAAATATTTGGTGGTACTGGGAAAAATAAATCCCAGGAATTTTTATTCCCAGTTATTCCCACTAGTAACAGGTGGGAAAAAAATCCCAGTTATTATCACTGGGTCGCGTTTTATAAAGTTTCATGTTACAATTTCACTGTTCGCCTCTCTAACGCATGCACGTATTGGCTAGGAAGAGAGGCGAAATTGTAAAATGTAACTTTATAAAACGCCCTGATGTCAGATGGGTGGGTATCAGGTGGGAATAACCCCATAATGCCAATGAAAAAAAACTATCAATGTCATAGTGTCGCTATACTTACTCAATCTCGTCTATCGTCGGGGATAATGCAATACCGCGTATCTAACACATGTCAATAAGATTCTTATTTCAAACATACTTCTATGGAATCTAATATTTATCTGCATGTGTTAGTTACGCGGTATTGCACTATCCCCGACGATATACATACCCATTTGATGGAAAACACACCCGTATGCAGAATGAAAGAAAGGTGACATTTCCATGAAATGATTGCTCTGGATCGAAGTATAAGAAAGGTATGAGAAAATACAATAAAACGATATAATTCGACGCCTTTGTCGCCAACGTCCATACCACGTTGAATACACCGGTTCTCGTCCGATCACCGAAGTTAAGCAACGTCGGGCGAGGTCAGTACTTGGATGGGTGACCGCCTGGGAACACCTCGTGTCGTTGGCTTTTTGCTGGTTTTTTAATAAAGCCAAATCTAATGATGTGCCTATGGAAACTTTCCTATGTTGCGAAATGTTCTCAAGTGAAATTTTCGTGAATTTTTCCGAAACATTCTCCAGACCTTGAAACAATGGAAATTTATGAAAATGAAATCCTATCCACGCAAAGAAATATCAGAGTAAGTAACGAGTACAGTCATACTATACAACACCGGTTTTGATAATAACCGGTTTTTATAGGTTTGGCCAAGACTTGATAAAATTCATAAATTTCAATAATTTCCGCGGAAATTATTCCGGAATATTTCGCGGAAAATTTCATTTCCATAAATCTCTACATTATTTTGTAGTAAAAATAGATTAATAAACTGCATATTATAGTCGTACTATATTCAATTACAGTGCGAAACTTTCAATTTGTGAAGGGAAAATGGTAACAGTTTCGCTACATCTACCCGTAAAAAACCGGCCAAGAGTATTTCGGGCCATGCTCTATAGGGTTCCGTAGTTATTCAAAAACATTATGTTCGAAATAGTTCTTCTTTAACCTCAATATTCATGATGTTTTCCATATTTTTTGGACAAGTCACGATTTTTTTTGTTCCGGAGCGGTTATCTCCAAAAATATTTAATTTAAGTAAAATACTTTCAACAACTATAGGAATACAGTAAAATAAAAAAATCATCCCCATTTTACGTGTAGGGGAGGTACCTGATTTTTTATATAATTTAGTGTACCACTTTGTCGGCATGATTAATATGCGAACCTGTACCTAATTTCAAAAATCTAGTACTAACAGCCAATGAACCTATGCTGCGGACAGGCAGACGGACCATGGACTGACAGACGGACCATGGACAGACGGACATGGCGAAACTATAAGGATTCCTAGGTTACTACGGAACCCTAAAAACAAGATGGGGGTAGTTATAGCAGAGTCAACCGAAGCAGTGATACAGTGACAAATTATAAACACAACTGTGGGATTTGGTCTAAGTCATTTTTATACGAATCGGCTGAGAAAATGTAAGGGAGGAATACCTTTTTTCCTGAAACAAAACTAGGAAAAATTGCTGATAGAATATTAATTGCGAAAATTCGATTACATACTAGCTTGCTAGGGTCTTAAACCTAAATCCTCAACATAGCTTTTGTTAGTTTATCTTAAGAAGTAGGTAAGGAAGTGGTGTCCACAATGTTTTTGTTGATGTTCAAGTCTGTTAGTGTTTATTTTTGGTTTTATAACATACTTTCTAGTTCTCGCAATACTCCTGCAATAAATGTACATATAAATTTCCATAGAAATTTACTATGACAATTTCGGAAATTTAAGAAATTTATCGAGCATGTCCTTTATTGAAAGACATAAAATTTTTGATTGTACATTATATCATGTATTTGCTAGTTGAAAATATAAATTTCCATGAAACGCGTCCTTGTTATTAGCTGTTTAAAAATATTTTTTAAATTTCCGGGTTTTGAAATGTTCTCGAAAGTTTCGATGGAAATTTTCCTACATTTTTGAAAGTTTCCGCAATTTGCACATCATTAGCCAAATCTATCTAGACCTACTACCGTGAAAATCGAAATTCGTAAATTTCGAGGATTTTTCTCTGTCACTCAAACGAAGGCGTCATTAGAGTGAGTGAGACAAATCGTCAAAATCAATAACAGTAAGAGTTAAGACACTAGTTTTTTAGAGAAATTGATTATTTTTGACCTGAATATGCTTCCCTTAAATTTAACGGAAATCAATAAAAACACAGTGTATTAGATTAATTCATTACATTGACGCTGGATGTTTTTCCAACCGGTATATGTATGTATGTGGTGTAGAGGTCCAAAAGGGAGCATTTCCCAGCAGGGACGTTTTATGGCTGAAATGATGATTCATCACATTACAAAATTGTACGAAATGACAAAATTATATGAATTTACGTTCCAAAAAAAAACTAACAAAATAATAATAATATTTAAAACTATGTGTCAAATTTTATTAAATTCATTTTGTCTTGTTCAATCGCAATCAAAATTATTTTGTATTGGTTAAATAAACAAGACAATATATTTATTGTATTGCTTATTTAAATTATTACAAAAAAACAAAAAACGCTGCTGCGCCACGCCTGGTCCGAAAGTCCCCATCACGCTCGCTGCGTTACCACGTTTTACAGCGATGGAGACCTGTTGGACCAGTCATGACCCAGAACGTGGTGTGGTGGAAAAGGTGGTGGTGTGTCAAAACGAATACAATTATTAATGAAATAAAAAGATAAAAACTTACAGACCAATTAAGAACCCCCTCATTTTTTTGAAGTTGGATGAAAAGAAGATCGGCAGTATGCAAATAACGACGATGGTGATGATAAATAAATTAATTAATTAAATCAATATCTTGGGACATCTTACACAAATCGACCTAGTCCCACGGTAAGCTCAATTAAAGCTTGCGCTGTAGGTACCAGGTAGGGCTGCCAACTGTCCCGCTATATGCGGGACGTCCCGTTTCTGGGGCCCTAAAGTATGGGTCCCGCAAAGGGTTCACGCGGGACGCTGATTGTCCCGCTTTTCAGGGAATACTAAACTGGAAATACTAAAATATTAATATGAATACGTAAATGAAAGCAAATCAAGATTGCATCATGTTAATTTGAATGTACCACGACGTCCGTGACTATAGCCCGAGAGCACCGTGCACTGATCGTGTACCTATAACTACCAAAATATGAATGATTGCATCTAAATTGAACCGATCTGAAACTAACCATTGCTTTTTTAATGTCAATGTCGTTCTTCCCGTCCCGCGTTTTATAGCGAGGTCCCGCAATTTATTCGCGAATGTCCCGCATATCTGTGATCTCTGGTTGGCAACCCTAGTACCAGGCGACGATATATATAATAGATAGATACTTAACTTAAATACATAGATAGCCATGACCAAGGAACACATATTTGTGATAAATAAATACACAAATGCCCTCGCCGGGATTCGAACCCGGAACCTCCAGCTTCGTAGGCAGAGTCACTACCAACTAGGCTACGGAGGCTGACAATGATGATGTACCTGATGAGTGATGACCTAGGTAGGTACTAGGTATCATCAAATACCTAAATACCCAATGTTTGCAATGCATTTGAAATTACTTTTAATCATCATCATCATCATCATCAGCCAATTGACGTCCACTGCTGGACATAGGCCTCCCCCAGAGAGTTCCACAAAGATCGGTCGTGAGCTGTCCGCATCCATTGGACACCCGCAACCTTTACCAGGTCGTCGCTCCATCTTGTGGGGGGCCTTCCCACGCTGCGCCGTCCAGTGCGTGGTCGCCACTCGAGAACACGCCGACCCCACCGGTCATCGGTCCTCCGGGCAATATAGCCAGCCCACTGCCACTTCAACCTGGCGATTCTTCGGGCTATGTCAGTCACTTTCGTTCTTCTGCGGATCTCGTCATTCCTGATGCGATCTCGCAGAGAAACCCCGAGCAATGCCCTCTCCATCGCTCGTTGAGTGACTCTGAGCCTCCTAATGAGTCCCATAGTGAACGACCACGTTTCAGATCCGTAAGTAATCACTGGCAACACACACTGGTCGAAGACTTTCGACTTGAGACACTGCGGTATATTGGACGAGAAGATATTGCGTAGTCTCCCGAACGCCACCCAACCAAGTCTGATTCGACGATTGATCTCCTTCTCGAAGTTGGACTTACCCAGCTGGACTGTTTGTCCCAGGTATACATATTCGTCAACAACTTCGAGTGTAGAGTTTCTAACTTTCACTGGAGTTGGTATCACATGGACGTTCGACATGATCTTCGTTTTGTCCATGTTCATCTTAAGACCAACATCTTCAGAGACTCTACTAAGATCATCGAGCATAGTACTTAAGTCCTCCATGGTCTCAGCCATGACTACTATATCGTCGGCAAACCGAAGGTGAGTGATGTACTCGCCATTGATGTTAATGCCATATCCCCTCCAGTCCAGAACCTTGAAAACATCTTCCAGTGCAGCGGTGAATAATTTAGGAGAGATAACATCTCCTTGTCTTACTCCCCACTGCAATGGAATTGGTTTCGAGTTCCGATCCTGGAGGTGAACTGACATATTGGCATTCTCGTACAGGCACTTCAGCACTTCAATGTACCGGTAGTCTACTTGGCACCGCTGGAGAGACTGTAGTACAGCCCACGTCTCGATCGAATCAAAGGCTTTTTCGTAGTCCACAAACGCTAAGCAGAGGGGCAAGTTATACTCCTCGGTCTTCTGTATAACTTGACGGAGCGTGTGTATGTGGTCTATGGTGCTGAAGCCTTTTCTGAAACCGGCTTGTTCAGGAGGCTGGAAGTCGTCGAGCCTGCGTGTGAGACGGTTTGTGATGACTCTCGAAAACAACTTATAGACATGGCTCAGAAGTGTGATGGGTCTGTAGTTCTTCAACAGGGTGTTGTCACCTTTTTTGAAGAACAACACCACCACACCTCTGTTCCATGCCTTTGGCGTTTTGCTTCTAAAGATGACGGAACCAAACAGCTTTTGAAGGGTCCTAAGGACTGGTTTCCCACCCGCCTTCAGGAGTTCGGCTGTTATTCCGTCATCGCCTGGTGCCTTATTGTTTTTAAGTTGTTTGAGAGCCATCCTAATCTCGTACAGGCTGACGTCCGGTATGTCTTCGGTATGGTGTCGAGTCAATTTAGCTCGTGGGTCGTTAGCTAAATTGGAGATGGGTCTTCGTGTTGATGTGTACAGCTGTCCGTAAAAGCTCTCTATCTCACTCAAAAGCTCAGGTTTGGATGAAACGATCCTACCGTCCCCAGTCTTCAGCTTCGCAAGCCAGCTCTGACCAATAGACAAATCTCTCGCAAAAACTTTAGAGCCTTTGTTCCGGCCAATAGCCTCTTTAATCCGGTTGGTATTAAATTGGCGTATGTCGCGGGTGATCGACTTGGAGATTTGTCTATTGAGCCGGCGATATAATGCGGCATCTTCTGGGGACTGTAAAACCATTTCACTCCTTTCCTTCATGAGCTTTAGAGTTGGATCAGAGAGCCTCTTATTGCCTTTCTTCCGCTGGGTCTTAAAGAACTTTGACCCAGTGGAATGGACAGCTGCGACAAACCCGTCGTTATACTCATCCACATCCACGTCGCTGGGTAGGCAATCGAAACGATTTTGCAGTTTGAGCTGGAAGCTCTCGGGGTTTTGAAGTTGAGTCGGTGCTGGTCGGAGCGTAGACTTTATCAATCGGGATCGCTCTAGCTTGATGCTTATATTTAATATGCCCCTTACAAGGCGGTGATCGCTTCCGGTTTTAACCGCGTTGATCACAGAGACATCATTAAATATATGCTTCTTAGTCGACATGATAAAGTCAATCTCGTTTTTGGTTGCACCATCTGGGCTCATCCAGGTCCACTTCCTGTGTTCTCGCTTCTTGAAAAAGGAGTTCATCATGTAGAGTCCCTCCTTCTCCATAAAACTGGCCAGTAAGTGACCCCGGTGATTACGAGACCCAACCCCAAATTGCCCCACTCTCAGCTCATCATCGTTCCGCTTGCCCAATTTCGCGTTTAGGTCCCCCATAACGATGGTGAAGTAGGTTTCAGGACTGTGCATGGCTTTTGATATGTCTTCATACACAGCTTCTACCTCTTCGTCGGAGTGTGAAGAAGTCGGAGCGTAGACCTGTATGACCTTCAACGAGTACCGCTTGGATACTCTGAGTATAAGGTACGCCACCCTAGTCGACACACTCTCGATCTTCACCACGTTGCTCACGAGGGACTTGTGGACGAGGAACCCGACACCTCCCTGGGACTGTTGGTCGCCCTCCCGGAAATAGAGCAGGTTACCGGACTTGAGGGTTATCGTGTCCTCACCCTCTCTTCGGACTTCCGATAGCCCAATAACGTCCCATCGTAACCTGCTCAGGTCTTCCTCGAGCTCAGCCAATCTCTCGTCTGTGCGCAGTGTGCGCGTGTTTAGTGTTGCCAGGGCCAAAGGTTGTCGGTGGTGGTAGCCGGATCTTCGCCGGAGATTCTTCGCACCCCTGACTCCGCTAGTGCCCTGACCGCTACCAAAGCCAGAGCACTGGGAGTCGCCGGAACCTCGGGGCCATTTTTTGGTTGCACTCGTCATATTTTACCATAATCGCCACGCTTGGCAGGCGGGTTGGCGATCGCAGTTTTGTACACCGCATTACAGGGATGCTGCTGCCCATCCACCGGTGGTTTTGGACGTAGTTTAACGACATACCCGGGTCAATAACGACATACCCGGGTCAATACTTTTAATATTCTATGTACATTAATTAAAAAATTGTAAATTTGAACATCTGTATCAATATTACGAATTCCAAAATATACCAAGCACTATGGAACTAATTCAAAGTAGGTAATTATTATTTAGTACAATTTTTAGAGCTCCGTAGCAAAAATGCGAACGGAACTAGAACGGCCCGATATCTGCAGTGTTATTCACTAAGGAAACCGCCTTGCAATCAGCGCTGTGTCAGCGCTGCGGCAGCGTCGAGCCTAAAAATGGTATTCACTAATGCACTTTAAACGACGCTAGCGCTCGGCGACGAATGCGGCGTGAGCTGGATGCTTAGCCAAGTTGCCAATCGCTAGCGCTTGGTAGCGTATCGTAGTTTTCCCTCTCTGTCACTCTTGCATATTAGTGCGCAAAGACAGTTAGCTGCCTTTCGCTTACGACTGACGTTTAAGCGCTAGCGATTGGCAACTTGGCTAAGCACCCTGGAACTACACTGCGTCGAGAGTTACCGCTTACAGTTCGACGACGAGCTGTTCTACGTTAGTGAATACCGTTTTTCGCAGCGCTGCGCTCTACGTCGAAGTGAAGGCTGTCTTGTCGTCGAGCTCGTTGATGAACGCAGCGTCGAATGTGTGAATGAGAGAATGGCATAGCTGTAGACTAACCCCCATTACAGCGCGAGCGGAGCGGAGTCATTAATGGCTCCGTTTAACGTTCACCGCTAGTAACGCAGTCTTAAACTACACATCATCAGCCTATCTCAGTCCACTGCTGGACGTAAGCCTCTTATTCGTATCCGCGTATGCATTCAGAGGTAAATGCCCATAATCGCCACGCTATGACGCTAGGCAAGCGGATTGGCGATCGCAGTAATGTGTCTATTATTACGTTGCTGCCCATCATCAAGTGTTATTAAAAATATCTTATAAAATAAATTATGTTGAAATCATAAGATAAGGAAGTCTACTGTATGGAACAGGGTTATGTTTTCAAAATGACGGGCGTTTGTCCGATCCTTGGTTACCACTAAAATATGTGGTGGTACTGGGAAAAAGAAATCCCGGGAATTTTTATTCCCAGTTACTCCCACTGGTAACAGATGGGAAAAAATCCCAGGTTTTATCAATGGTTCGCTTTTTATAGTTACTTTTTACAATTTCGCTGTTCGCCTCTCTAACGCACGCACGTATTGGCAAGAAAGAGAGGCAAACAGCAAAATTGTAAATTGTAACTTTATAAAACGCGATCCTGGTGTCAGATGGGTGGTATCATCATCATCATCATCATCACATCAGCCGAAAGACGTCCACTGCTGAACATAGGCCTCCCCCAAAGATTGCCACAATGACCGGTCCTGCTCCACCCGCATCCAGCGGACTCCTGCGACCTTCACCAGGTGATCAGTCCACCTTGTGGGGGGGCTACCCACGCTACGCCTTCCGGTACGTGGCCGCCACTCAAGAACCTTCCCGCCCCAACGGCCATCGGTTCTACGCGCAATGTGCCCCGCCCACTGCCACTTCAGTTTAGCGATTCGGAGAGCTATTTCAGTTACTTTGGTTCTGCTGCTGAGACTCCTAGCATAGCCCTCTCCATTGCCCTTTGGGTGCCTTTGAGCCTTCTTATGAGGCCCATTGTAAGCGGCCACGTTTCAGTACCGTATGTCATCACCAGACATCGGATTCCTTGGGGCAAATCTTCTTGACAGCTAGGGACTTCGTATATCGATAAATTCATTTATCGATATTAGTTTTAAATACTAGTGATCACACAAAGGTTTGCTTATAAAGTATTTTTTTTATTAAAAGAGTACAAGCAATAAAATAACAACTAAATGTTCTCATTCTTATTGCAAACGTTTTTAAAAATTTACTCGTCACAATTAATTTCTTCATAACTGTCCCATCTTTTATTGTTGAAACTTAAACCCGTGCTAAATTACTTCAGGTTGCTTTCCAACCAAGTCTTCTATTTTTTAAATACACATTTGTTATTTTCACTCAAAAGTATAAAATGATTAAATATGCTAAGTGTGACTTTCATACTTGTCTTCAGACCAATACATAGTTACAAAAAATACATACAATGTTGGGGGCGGTCACTAGTATGTAGAACTAGTATCGATAAATGAGTTTATCGATATAGGAAGTCCCTAGCTGTCAAGAGAATTCGCACCACGAAATCCGATGTCTGGTCATCACTGGCAACACACACTGATCAAAGACTTTCGTCTTCAAACACTGCGGAATATTGGACGAAAATATGTGTCGTAGCTTCCCGAACGCTGCCCAACCGCCCTACCGGTGGTATCAGGTGGGAATAACCCCATAATGCCAATGAAAAAAAAACTCTATAAATGTCATAGTGTCACTAGACTTACTCAATCTCGTATATCGTCGGGGATAATGCAATACCGCGTATCTAACACATGTCAATAAGATTCTTATTTCAAACATACTTCTATGGAATCTAATCTTTATCTGCATGTGTTAGTTACGCGGTATTGCACTATCCCCGACGATATACATACCCATTTGATGGAAAACACACCCGTATGGAAAATGAAAGGAGGGTGACATTTCCATGAACTGATTGCTCTGGATCGAAGTGTAAAGGTATGAGCAAATACAATAAAAGGATATAATTCGACGCCTTTGTCACCAACGTCCATACCACGTTGAATACACCGGTTCTCGTCCGATCACCGAAGTTAAGCAACGTCGGGCGAGGTCAGTACTTGGATGGGTGACCGCCTGGGAACACCTCGTGTCGTTGGCTTTTTGCTGTTTTTTCAGCATTCTCATTTGATGATAATTTTGTACATTACAAGTGCGAAAAACATGATATTCGGAACGAGTGGCGATGTTTTAAAACACGACCGATAGGGTGTGTTTTAAATCGACACGAGTTACGAATTTCGTTTTTGCACGTGTCTCGTACGACGTTTTTTAGTACAGATGGCCCTCCAAAGTTTTGAACTTGACGTAAAATGACCAACTTCTCGCACTAGAGTCTCAAAAAAGTACACCATCTGTACTAAAAAATATAATTATTGTCTAACTGGAGTCTAACACCAAATTTCATCATGTCCGTCGTCAACGTCCATACCACGTTGAACACACCGGTTCTCGTCCGATCACCGAAGTTAAGCAACGTCGGGCGAGGTCAGTACTTGGATGGGTGACCGCCTGGGAACACTTCGTGTCGTTGGCTTTTTGCGGTTTTTTTGCAGCATTCTCATTTGATGATACTTATTATTGTCTAACTGGAGTCTAACACCAAATTTCATCATGTCCATCGTCAACGTCCATACCACGTTGAATACACCGGTCCGGTTCTCGTCCGATCACCGAAGTTAAGCAACCTCGGGGGAGGTCAGTACTTGGATGGGTGACCGTCTGGGAACACCTCGTGTCGTTGGCTTTTTGCTGTTTTTTTTAGCATTCTCATTTGATGATAATTATTGTCTAACTGGAGTCTAACACCAAAGGACCATGGGCATATTTGTATGGAGAGTGGACCAAGAACCAACAGAGCTGAAAGTGGTGTCATTAAATAGGTATTTACATTTAATTTACTTCATTCTATGGACACTATGTTCAATTCCATTGCAAAACGGAAATATTTGTATTTTAGTCAGAGTAAATACTATGATGAATGGTGTCTGGACGACGGTGATTTACTTAGAGAGTACAAGCAGAACGCCTTACTCATATAAAATTTTCCAATGGAATTCAACTTTGCACCCATAGAATGAAATAAAGTACATAAGCAGACGTTTTTAATGACACTACTCTCAGCTCTGTTGGTTTTTGGTCCATTTTGACGCATAGTCCTTTCATCATGTCCATCGCCAACGTCCATACCACGTTGAATACACCGGTTCTCGTCCGATCACCGAAGTTAAGCAACGTCGGGCGAGGTCAGTACTTGGATGGGTGACCGCCTGGGAACACCTCGTGTCGTTGGCTTTTTTGCTTTTTTTTAATCATCGGATCGAATCAATGAGGGTTTTCGATAATTTTTCTGCCACCAGGCGGCGCTTCGTACGCACCTGGTCTCGACAACTGTCAGATTCATACTATTCATAGGCACCTGGGCCTAAAATATTGAAATACTATTTTATTTGAAAGAGAATTGATTTTGTAATGGATTACGACTATTACACGGTCATCGAACTGAAGACGGAGCTATAAAACAGGCGAGAAAAGTCACTGGTATTAAAAATAATTACTTTAACTTTGTTAATTTCATGAGAATTGACTTGGAACTATTTTATTTATTTATTTTAGGTAACAATATGCCTAAAGTAATGGTTTTCAGAATAAATAAACCTATAAATATGTTGAAAATTAAATGCGCGTATTTATTTTGACAGTTCATTAAACGGTCGGCTCAGTGCTGCCATCTCACCTCCCCATAGCGGCAGAAAAAGTATCAAAAACCCTCATTGCCTCTTGGCACAGACGGATGACCCGACTTGACATCGGCTCGTAAATCTGTGGCCGTTTGGTATGTATCTCTGTCCCTCCTAAGGCGGTTTCATT
>JALPQI010017262.1:0-29994 GCA_025490895.1 Thaumatotibia leucotreta
TTTTTTTTGTTATTAATGAGGAGTTTTTGCCTATGAATAGCACGATTAATATAACAAATATACCTAATCGAAGGTATTCGATTAAGTTTTGGACTATTGTTGGGAACGTTTGGACTTGGACTATAGTTAGTTAGTTTTACTATACCTTACCTCTTTCTTAACGCTTGCTTTGGGTATGCTAATAAGGTATTATGTAAGTATTCCTATCTGGCGTGGACACAATTTTTGTTTGTTCTGGAGTGGTTATCTCCGAAAATAATGACTTTGAAAAAAACTTTCTTTTCGAACCCTTTTTATTTTGAAAGACCTATTCAACGCTACGACACTATAGGATTACAGCAAAATTAAAAAAACATCCCCATTTTACTATTAGGGAAGGCACCCGAATCCAAATATGTTTTCTATCTTTTATTCTACCACTTTTTGGACGCGATTAATAGGTAAACATATTAATCGCGTACCTATACCAAATTGCAAATTTCTAATACTAACGGCCACTGATTAGTGATTACGGAGGACAGACGGACAGACGTGTATCTCTAATGTGTGCACAGCAAATCAAAAATATACAGGGTGGTCCAAACCTTGACGTCAAAATTTTTTTTTTAGATTCCTTACGTCATCAGCTATCAGAATATACCCCATGTATGTTAGCCGATTTTTTGTAGTTTTCGTGTTATGAATTTTTGAAAAAAAATTTTTGAGAAATTCTGGAATGAAGAAATTTATTAATAAAAATTTTTTTTTGGGTTTTTTAACTAGTTTCTTTTTGTAAAAGTATTACTACAAATAAAGCAATTACTGACAAAAAAATTATCGTCCTCACTTTTATACAAGTAGGATAAAAAAATACAAAATTCAAAATTTTACGCTAAAAACGCATCAAAATAGCATTAATGTACGTAAATTAAAAAAATTAAACATACCCCAAGGAATTTTTGTATTCTAAAGACCGCCTTAGACCTTGAGCCTACGTAAAAGTAAAAAAAAAGTGATACTTAATGATGAGGATTTTTCGGAGTAGTCGGTCAAATAAACTTAAAAAAAAGCCTCTAAATTTTTTATTTAAAAATAAAGTAAAATTTCGTCTGTTTTGTTGTTCTTATCAATAAACAAAGACAGAAAATACCACGAAAACTCAATTTGTGTAGTTATTCAAGTCTTTTTTTACTACTTTAAAATTTTAAGCTTTTTTAAGTTTACTTGACTGACTATTCCGAAAAATCCTCATCATTAAGTATCACTTTTTTTTTGCTTTTACGAAGGCTCAAGATCTAAAGGTGGTCTTTAGAATACGAAAATTCCTTGGGATATGTTTTTTTTTTAATTTACGTACATTAATGCTATTTTGATGCATTTTTAGCGTAAAATTTTGAATTTAGTATTTTTTTATCCTACTTGTATCAAAGTGAGGACGCTAATTTTTTTGTCAGTAAATGCTTTATTTGTAGTAATACTTTTACAAAAAGAAACTAGTAAAAAAAACCCCGAACTTTTTTTTTATTAATAAATTTCTTCATTCCAAAATTTCTCAAAAAAAATTTTCAAAAATTCATAACTCGAAAACTACAAAAAATCGGCTAATATACATGGGGTATATTCTGATAGCTGATGACGTGAGGAATCTAAAAAAAAATTTTTGACGTCAAGGTTTGGACCACCCTGTATTCAAGAATCAAAATTTGTAACGCCCATAAATATTACAAAGAGTGAACATCTGGGTCGCGTTTTATAAAGGTACAATTTACAATTTCGCTGTTTGCCTCTCTTTCTAGCCAATACGTGCGTGCGATAGAGAGGCAAACAGCGGAATTGTAAATTGTAACTTTATAAAACGCCGCCCTGAAGATTTTTTTTAATTTCCCGCCAAAATTTAATTAAAATTTTAATGGTCATGGTCATAATAATAAACTTAACCCTTAATCAAACACGAGTCGCACCAAAATTTAATTGGTTTTGACCCTTAATTTCAGTAGACACAAGATTCAAAACAGGTGGGAAACATATTCCCATTATCCGATTAAGGGTTAAAACGTATCGTCCTTTCCGAACGAAACGTAAATGTCATGTGTCAACTGTCAAATTGTGAGACATAACCTCACTTCTCATTTTCAGTATTTTCACTGTATTTACCTTCGTATTTTATCTTTATTACACATAAAATTGCCTCAAAATGCGTCTTAGTTCTGTACTATTTACGGCGCCCACCAGCAAAAGTGCTAGAAGGTATCAGAGAGAACCAGTTCCATTTCAAATGCTGCTGCCATTGGAGCTGAAGAAAACCGTTTCAGGGAAGAGTGATAAGTTGAAAGAAGCTGCTTGTATGCAAGAGCTGGCTGTCATGTTCGCGTGCTTTAAGAAAAATGAGTTCGACCAACAACAGTGCTTGAAGGAAATCACGGAGTTCCAGGGTTGTTACAAAGATTATAATCAGAGGATGTCTACCCAAAGAGAACACGGGAAGAAAGGTATTTTAGTACCAGGAGAGAAAAAACTGACGCACAGACAAATGAACCAGTTGCTGAAAGCCTTCCCTCCTAAGAAGAATTAGTGTTAATATACTCATTTTGTAATTTCTGATGGACACTAGACAATTTGTGTTAAGAGAGCTAATTATGTGCTAATTTGTTAATATGTGAATATAGATTTTAACAGAGATATTGTTTCTTTATACCACTACATATAATTTTTCCTGTTGAAGTGTGTAGTGTGGAATTTTTGAGAATAATTAATATCATACAGCCTTTTTGAGGCATCAAGTCCATTGCATAACAGCTTACTGCCCATATTATAAGTGGAAGTCTCTTTCTACTAGAAGCGTGGATTAAAAGTTTCTGCTTCTATGAGTTATAACTTGTGTGTAGAAATTTGCAAAACACAAGCCTTAACCTTTTAACTGCCAGTCGAATATATCAAACAATCAATATCTAGCTCCTTCCCAGAGTGATAAACAAGGATCGGACAAACACCCGTCATCTTGAAAATATTAACCCTGTTCCATACAGCAGAGATTGTAAGTATTTTATTGGGCCATAATTTATATCAAGTGACGGATTAATTAATGATTGACATCCCGAAAATTACTTTCGCAAATAAAATACCAAAAAGCCAATAAAATAAAAAATAGAATAACTTTTGAAAAAAAAATTGGATATAGGTACTATTTTATATGCGAAAGTAATTTTCGGAATGTCAATCATTAATTAATTTGTCACTGGATATAAAATATGGTCCAATAAATCTATAAAACACTTACCTACTTACTCATTTTTTCGCAACATAAGGAAGTCTCTGCTGTACGGAACATGGTTATATTTTCAAAATGATGGGCGTTTGTCCGATCCTTGCTGATAAATAAGCTCAGGGTTGCGTTTCATAAAGTTATTATGCATGTTTTTCTGCAACTTATGATATTTTTTATACTTATGACTACTTAAAGTGTTTTAAGATTCACCATCCCGAGATAGTAACTTTCTACAAAAATTATTCTGAACTTCATAGGTTGAACAGTTTTTGAATAATTACGGAGTACGGAATCCATGCTTAGGTCTCTGGCCTTTCTAATGTAGGGCCTATTTAACGCCGCAGGTAGTACACGCTAACGTAAAAATGTTGAAATAGGGTGAGCAATAAAACCAATAAGCAATCATGGTCAAATTCATTATTAAGTTAAAAGTATTGTACAGTCACAGTAAAAAGGTACAAAATAGCACCACATCATTTGGGGGCAGTGTGTATCCACTGTGGCGAGGACACTTGCAGTTCGATTCGCCGCACCGTGATCAATTCGTCGTCTAGTTCGTGCACGTTGTAGAACCTCTCCAGCTCTTCTATGGCTTTGTCTTCCAACTGGAAATAAAATCAATAATCATAATCAATAATGGTCATGAAAAAAATAAATGCCTTTACCTATTATGCTATAACCTTTTGGATGCCAACGCCAACAAATGTCATGGTCCAAGTACCAAGTGTAGCATAATCAATGTTATTGCGACTCGTTCTTCCGTCACGGTACTAATCGCGAGACGACAATGACGAATCCCAGCGGTTGAAACCAGGGACCGGTCAACCTCTTCCCAGGCAAAAGTCGTTGAACGGCTAAAGGTGCGTTCAAACTAAAAGAGCATTCGCTGTTCTAACCTCCCACTCTACGAAATTCGATCGGTACACAAAACGTGATTGGTTGATTTCGTAGTACGGGCGCTAGAACAGCGAATGCTCTTTTGGTTTAAACGCACGTTTAGCCAATCACTGCATAGCCCAAATCACATGGCTAACACTTTGAATTGCTTTCCCATTCATTTGACTTAGCTGTAGGAAGGGTTTTCCCTTTCTTTTTCAATATGCTTTAGGAACCTGTATTAAACCTTATTACGAGTAGATAAGTTACTTCTCGCGGCTAGCGGCATTGTCAAAGCGTGTCGACCTGCCGCCATACCGCGCTAAACACCCTTGAACTACCGAGCGACATTAACTAAATATTGCTCTTATTTTTATAGAGGCAAGGATCAAAATGGCTTTTAATCGTTATAAGGGAAACCCCTTCAAGAGGGAAGCAGTTCAAACGACTTTTTAAGCGCTTAGCAAAGAGTATTAGCTATCCGCTTAGTATATGGATATCCATATTAAAAGTCGTTTCAAAAGCATTATGAAGGGGTTTTAAGCGGGAACGGTTTTGGTCAGCAAAGTCGAACGAAATACCCTTTCAAAAACCCTCGAAGGGGATACCGGACCGGTCCCTGGTTGAAACGTTCGGCTGAGTCGCTCAATAGAAATGCAGTAATTAATGGATTCGAGCAACGAAAACCAATTACCTGTGTCAACAACAGCGGCTTTGTCATGATCCTGGACGAGTCATCCTTCACTTTCTTCTGATCAGCCAGGATCTGGTTGAACCCCATCGCCTTCTGCTTAGGGCTGCTGCTCGCTACAGGCGCCTCCACAATCTTCCACGGATTCTTCGGCTTGTCCGGAGGACTTCCTACTCCCTTACCATCCAGATATTGAGACAGATTCTGTGTAGAAGTGCCTTCCATTGCCAACTTTTTCCTTTGCTTTTGGGAGAGTTTAGGCCCTATATGGCTAATGACGAGGTTGCCTGGAGATCCCCAAGCCATTTCAGCTATCGGGGATTCTTTCGGAGATACTGACATGCGGGATGATGTTGGTATCTCTGAATTAACAGCACTTGATGAACTATTTTTGGTTAGCTTAGTGAACGATTCTACTGGAGCTTCGTGTAGAATATCTTTAGCGCTGCTTAAAGCTTTCAGCCTCGCTTGGACGACTTTCTGCTGTTTCTGCTGTGATGATGGTACTTCGATCCATGTATCCTTTTTTCCTTTGGGATTCTTCTCAGTCTCCAAAGATATATTGCTTAAAGACAACGTAACATCACCAGAAGCATCGTTAGACAAATCTAAGGAAGTAACAGAGCTGACGGATTCATATCGCATTCTAGTTTTCTCACTTTCAGTATACTCTATTTTCTTCGATTTCTTCTTCTTAGTCTCAACAGTATCATCTTTTTTCAGTTCTTCGTCAGTTACAGTCAAATCGACGGGGCATTTTTTGGAAAATTCATTGATAATTTCATCGTCTGGCGCGTTGAAGAAGGGCGTAATTACCCTGGAAGACATGATAGGGTTGAATTTGCAATAATATTTGGAGATGTCTTCTAGCAGCGTTTCTTCTAGCACTTCAAGCGATTTGTTTTCAAGTATGCTGCCGATGTTTAGTGATATGAATTCCATGCAGCATTGCTTGAGCTGGGTCGCGTTGTATGTGTGGGCGAATTGGCAGAGTTCCGCACAGTTTCTTAACGTGATGAGGTTGGAAAGGGCAACTTCGCACATCTCCCGAAGGCGAGTGATGAAAAGTTGGTCGGCGACTATGAGCATGCTACAGATGAAATCTATGCTGTCTGAATTTTCTACTTCGGGGCATGAGTCCGTGTAGAGGAAATCTATCACTGGTAGGAGGATACCGTGGTTGATTGGTAAGGTCACTTTTGATGAGAGTTTACTCTGTAACAAAATAAATACTGTAACACAACAATCTATTGTTTGGCTTTTTGAAGGTTATCAATGTTTGTGCTTTATCTGTCGGTAGTCTCTTGAAATTTGTTACCAACGATTTGATTGTGAATGTACTTATAAAGATAATCCAATTTAAGAATGGGACAGACACATCATCTCAACCTACATAATTTGTTCTAGAATAAAATTACGAAGTATGCATCTCAGTAGAACGCCCAGAAATGTAGCAATGCAGAAGTAAAATTTTACCATGAGGTGAACTGGGGCCTATTTCTCGAAAGCTTGTAACTTATAATACAAGCGAAAGTCCTTATCTGATTCTCTTCTTCTTAGGCGTAAGCTCTTGGCAGAGCTGTCGTGATCACCCTTGCGGTTTTGCGGTGGCACGTTGTACTACTTTCCTTATCTGATTAATAGTGTTAAAAAGAGACTTCCACTTGTATTACAAGTTACAATCTTTCGAGAAACGGGCCCCTGCTGTCTACAATCATGGCCTTATGGCGTCTTGATTCAAGGTATCTCTGCAAGTATCTTGTAGGGGAAGTACATGTAGTGTGTAAATCTAATACGGGCGATCAATTAAACCAGGCATGGGATTCATTAGTGTAATCATGGATTACAAGGTTTTTTTTAAAGTTACTCTTAATTTAGACCCCACAGATTTTTTTTAAGATTATCGGAGCAGCAATGTAGGTACGAACATTTGTTATTGTTGATTTGGCAGTTATGTCATCTGCTTTTGAAATTAGCTGTCAACGAGTGCTTAACTCGCGTATGTTGCTTTACATTGCGTGCCGAATTATTTTGTATGGAAAATTTTGTTGCTCTGATTTTAAGTAAAAGTTATTTGAATGTACTTATTATGTCGTAAACTAACACCCCTTAAGAGCTTCGCCCGTATTAGACTTACACCCTGTATATTATAGTTATGTGCATACCTGGGACAACTCGGGGCATTTATACGAAAGTGATGTAGCAAAATATTTTATCGACTAAAAATATATCGATGTTACTGTGAATGACAACATCAAAATGTTATTCGGCATAAATAAATATTAGGTACTTACTCTTCAATTAAAACAAAAATAAATATAATACGCGTTCATTTTATAATAGTTTTCAAAATATACAACTAATATTTAAATATCAATATTTAAGTTGTCATTTTGATTAAAATGACATCTGCATGCTAGTTTTTACTACCTATCTGAAGAGGCCCGATATCAGATATGACATCGAACCTCTATACTGTAATCGAGAATGTTCAATAAGCACATCTTTTATTATAATATCGACATATTTTTAATCGATATCAAATCCCTATAACTTGCCCCCAGTTATCCCAGGTATGGTTATGTGACTACTAACCTCGGACCAGGAGTGCATAAACATGCCGTGGAAGTATTCGAGCCGAGCCGCGAGAACGCATTTATGTGCCGGAAGGAGCGCGCCATCTTTGCTCACTACATGAGTGTCCACCAGTTCTTGGAAGTTGTTCCGGTCCCAAGTCGGCTGGCTTTTGGTGTACGTCGCGCTCTCTCGTAGGCAGATCGAGCCGTCTTTATAGCTGAAATGCAAAACAGATAGATAAGAAGAATTAAACGCCGGCAGAAATTAATTTGCGTTAATATTTTGACGCGAATCGTTCATTAATTTCATTGTTTGCAATTAGTACTTAATTTAGATGTGTGTGTTATTCATTCACCTCAACTGTGGTGAAATACCTATAAAGTAAAACTGCTATGTACAGTCACTCCTAATATGTGCATATTTCAGACATACTCCTCGGCATGAAAGGCAACGGTCGGATTTGGCAACTTCTCAATTTGCAATAGATATAATCATGGCATTTTAAGATTTATAAAGATCAAACTGGTTACTTATTCCCGGAGCCGACCGCAAAGATGGAATATTTTACTGTTGGTAAAATGGTGATTGCAGTGCGGGTTCTGTTACGGGGGCGTGTCTGCGTTGCGACGAGCGCGCCCCTTCTTGTTCCTGTCGCCCTGGTACTTGTCTGCCGCGAGCGCTGTTACTACAGACTCACAAGAACTTGTCGAACAGTAAATGCAGCCCCATGATATGCAGCCGCTTGGCGGCGGCCTGCACGAGCCGCATCGGGTCGCGGGTTCTGTCGCCTCTTCCTGTTCCTGTCGCCCTGGTACTTGTCTGCCACGAGCGCGATTACTACAGACTCACAAGAACTTGTCGAGCAGCTTGTGCAGCCCCATGACATGCAGCCGCTTGGCGGCGGCCTGCACGAGCCGCACCGGGTTCTGTCGCCCCTTCCTGTTCCTGTCGTCCTGGTACTTGTCTGCCACGAGCGCGATTACTACAGACTCACAAGAACTTGTCGAGCAGCTTGTGCAGCCCCATGACATGCAGCCGCTTGGCGGCGGCCTGCACGAGCCGCACCGGGTTCTGTCGCCCCTTCTTGTTCCTGTCGCCCTGGTACTTGTCTGCCACGAGCGCTGTTACTACAGACTCACAAGAACTTGTCGAGCAGCTTGTGCAGCCCCATGACATGCAGCCGCTTGGCGGCGGCCTGCACGAGCCGCATCGGGTTCTGTCGCCCCTTCCTGTTCCTGTCGCCCTGGTACTTGTCTGCCGCGAGCGCTATTACTACAGACTCACAAGAACTTGTCGAGCAGCTTGTGCAGCCCCATGACATGCAGCCGCTTGGCGGCGGCCTGCACGAGCCGCACCCGGTTCTGTCACCCCTTCTTGTTCCTGTCGTCCTGGTACTTGTCTGCCACGAGCGCTGTTACTACAGACTCACAAGAACTTGTCGAGCAGCTTGTGCAGCCCCATGACATGCAGCCGCTTGGCGGCGGCCTGCACGAGCCGCACCCGGTTCTGTCACCCCTTCTTGTTCCTGTCGTCCTGGTACTTGTCTGCCACGAGCGCTGTTACTACAGACTCACAAGAACTTGTCGAGCAGCTTGTGCAGCCCCATGACATGCAGCCGCTTGGCGGCGGCCTGCACGAGCCGCACCGGGTTCTGTCGCCCCTTCTTGTTCCTGTCGCCCTGGTACTTGTCCGCCACGAGCGCTATTACTACAGACTCACAAGAACTTGTCGAGCAGCTTGTGAAGCCCCATGACATGCAGCCGCTTGGCGGCGGCCTGCACGAGCCGCACCGGGTCGCAGTGCGGGTTCTGTCGCGGCGGCGTGTCTGCGCTGCGACGGGCGCGCCCCTTCTTGTTCCTGTTGTCCTGGTACTTGTATGCTTCGAACGCTGATATTTCTGAGGCGTTATCTGTATGTAACACGATCATTCATAAGTTTGATAAACCATCAGATTATACATTTCCTTCATCCTTTAAAATGACGTCTTTAGGTTGATTCCCTTGAAATAAATATTGACATGTACGTACAGTCACGTCTAATAATATATATACATTTCGGAACGTATGTCAAGGGCATAAGGATCAAAATCGTATACATATTATAATCGTATATAATCATACTGCAGAGATGTTTCAAAGTTTTAGAATCGTAACATAACTAAAGACTCAAACATATTAAAATATGAACGACCCGGGTTGGTCACGTAATTTAAGTCAATGATTGCTCGACCAGCGGCCAAGGGTACTCCGGACAAGGATGCTCTTAATAATAGGTCGAAATATGTAGGAAAATCTTTATCGCGACACGACATAATACTAACTAAAGGTGATAAATCTATGAAACTTAATATTCCTGAATAGTGGATACATTACTGCGATCGCCAATCCGCTTGCCCAGCGTGGCGATTATGGGCATTTACCTCCTAATGCGTCTATACGCATAGTTAATAGGAGAGGCCTACGTCCAGCAGTGGACTATCACAGGCTGAAAATGTGATGATGTGATGACTGCTGTTTGAAATATAAACAGCTAATTAATCAAAAAAGAAACTACACTGATCATTTGTTTGAAACTTAATTCTAAACTCACCAACTATAATCTGATCTTCTAATTCAACTTCCACATCCTTTTCCTTCTTTAGGGCGTTCAGATCTTCCTTCCTTATCTTCAAACCGCAAGGCCCCAATTCAGCCACATCACACGTCCCAGTATACATGTATCGGAGTATTCTTTCGAACACCTCTGGGTGCATTTCTATGTTGATGATGGGTTTATCCTCTGCGTTTCTTATGGTGTCCTGGTACAATTTGTAGAGGTGCTCGCTACTTGAGGCTATTATGAATATGTGGGCGGGGTACAGTTTTGTGCCGACCTGTTAAATGAAAAATACCATCGTAAACATAAATGATTTTTTTTTAATTTTAGCAAAGAGACCATATTTTAATTAAGAAATTATTGTTTACTTGATACACGCCTTGATTGTTTACGTCAACGACAAGAGAAGTGAGATCTAAATAGGCGCCAAGTTCAATGAACAGTCCTGAAATTAATTTATAACAACATTATCATTTCCTCTTATAACTTAGGTTAATATATTGTAGCCTAAGGTGTTACTCGGCTAGTTCTCATATAAAAATTATTATCACCGATGGCTAGTTTCTGCCAGCAAGTCAAATTTTTCGGCATTATTAAATAAGAACGACAACTAACAGGTTTAGAACTTGCGAAAGCTATAATAGAAATCACAAAAAATATGTTTTTTTAGTGTTGAAATCTTTGCGGTTCACAAAATACATCTATTCTATTGTTATAAATGTTATAATCTAAGTTTCAACTGTATAGTTGGACGGACAAAAAGACATATCGACTCCATGAGGGTTCCGTTTATTGCCATGGAATCCTAAAAACTAAACATTCATTTTTTCTATGGTAAGCACATCTGTTACGACATTGTGGGATTATCCGCATTGTAAAAAAGTAACACCAACTTCAATTTGTTTAATTATAAAACAAATTGATGTTTCCTAATCATGAATTGATTACAGCGCCCTCTATAGCAAATTCAACGCAACGGAAAGTTGTCGAGTTTGCGGACGGTTGTGGTAGACACACGTCTTTGAGTGGCTTAAGGTTGTAGTACCTTCGAAACACTACGTACAGATGTCGCTAGTGATTAGCTTCACAATACCATTGACTAAATTCGCTGTGATCGACGGAAGGTAGTCAGGTGTAATTGGAAGCACGTTGTACCGGCAATCCAGAGGAAGCGGGTTCGAATCCCGTGACAACCAGAGTCTTTCACAGTTGATTTTTTCTATGGTAAGCACATCTGTTACGACATTGTGGGATTATCCGCATTGTAAATAATCACCAAATTAAAAATTTAAAAAACCGACTTCAAACGGTTTCTCCAAGATTCCCGATTTGTTTCCATCATTGGTTTCCTCAAATCCTACTTTCTGAATGCAAATTCTTGTAAATGAATGAAAATTACCAAAAGCGCCATACATGTACCTATAACATTTGAAGAGATCCCTCGATTTCTCCAGGATCCCATCATCAGACCCCAACTTGGTGCCAATGGGACCATCTAGGGGTAATACACGTTCGATCACAAAAAGAAATTTTAGAATCGGTTCACTATTCTCGGAGATATCAGGTAACATACATAAAACAAAAAAAAAAAAAATTCAGTCGAATTGAGAACCTCCTCCTTTTTTTGAAGTCGGTTAAAAAGTAGCACCAATTTCAATTTGTTTAATTATAAAACAAATTGATGTTTCCTAATCATGAATTGATTACAGCGCCCTCTATAGCAAATTCAACGCAACGGAAAGTTGTCGAGTTTGCGGACGGTTGTGGTAGACACACGTCTTTGAGTGGCTTAAGGTTGTAGTACCTTCGAAACACTACGTACAGATGTCGCTAGTGATTAGCTTCACAATACCATTGACTAAATTCGCTGTGATCGACGGAAGGTAGTCTGGTGTAATTGGAAGCACGTTGGACCGGCAATCCAGAGGAAGCGGGTTCGAATCCCGTGACAACTAGAGTCTTTCGCAGTTGATTTTTTCTATGGTAAGCACATCTGTTACGACATTGTGGGATTCACCAATAACCCTCGTCATCCTTTCCTGCCAATAATATATTAGTGTACCTTGAAAATAACGTCATGTAGGATATCGTCTCCAGCAGCCGTCTCCATGAGTGCTTCCATGTGTTTGGGCAGGCTGGTAGGAGACAGTTCGGGCAGCGAAGTCAGCCCACACGTTGGTTTAATCTTAAAACAGACAGGAAACATTTTATTTACCTATACAATACACGACAATGCAATTGAGGAGTGTCTTTTCAAAAGGGCTTATTTCCAGTTGTAACTTTTTTTGGGAAATTGAGAAAAACATAAATCCACGGTTTTCATTTCGATGTTCTTTCTGAAAAATAAAATAAAATAAAATAAAAGAGGAGGAGAAATTTTCTCCTTCAGAGACAATTCGGGTATACCAATATACATGCAACTTATTATAATAAGAATAAGAAGACGGATTCACAGAACAATGTCTACTAAATGTATATAGGACAATCAAATTATTTAATTTAATAAGTACTTTACTAATTTCTATAGATTTAATTTTTTTTTTTTTTTTTTTAATTTTATTTATTTATGTCTTTAATTGCAGAAACAAACCTAGGCAAAGTTGAATTAAATATATCAATATCAATGTATTTATCGTTGTGACTTTTGCAGGCTCTAATTAAAAATCTGTTTTTTGCGTACGCAGTTCTATTGGAAGGTATTGCAAATAGGTTAGAGGAACGTGTTCGGCGGTCTGGGCATCGGAAGAAAATGTTCGAAAGAAGATCAGATGAGTCTATCGAGCCGCTTAAGATTTTAAATAGTAACACTTGGTCTTTCATCTCGCGACGTAATTGAAGGGATTCCATGCGGTTAGAGTCAAATGTTTTGAATTTGTATTTCATTATTCTCTTAAATTTATTTTGAATCTTTTCAATTGAATTACTGTGGACAGCAAAGTGAGGAGACCACACCGTAGAGGCGTATTCCAAGTGAGATCTAACGAAGGCGTTATATAAAAGAATAACCGTATTTGGATTTGTGAAATCCTTACTTTGGCGGAATATAAATCCAAGCATACTGTATGCTTTTTGGACAATTTTATTTATATGAGACGTTAATTGCAGCTCATCGTCAATATACACACCGAGACCCCGAACCATATTGACCCTGTTAAGATGAACATTATTAATAGAGTAATTAAAAATTATAGGATTACGTTTTCTTGAGAAAGTGATCGAATAACATTTCGCAACATTCAATGATAATTTGTTGTTTAAGCAGTAAACATTTAATCTATTAAGATCTTGCTGTAGATTAGTGCAATCATCAATTGTTGAAACAGAGGTAAATATTTTCATATCGTCTGCATACAGTAGTACCCTGGAATGATGGAAACACTCGATCACATCATTAATAAATACGTTGAACAATAATGGACCTAGGTGGGAGCCTTGTGGAACTCCTGAGGGGATAGGAATAAAGCTTGAAGTATAACCTTTAACCGCCACCGCTTGGGTTTTGTTACGTAAATATGACGTGATCCATCTCAGGAGGTCGCCATGGACTCCAAATGATAGTTGTAGTTTGCTTATAAGGATAGAATGGGAGATTTTGTCGAATGCTTTGGAAAAGTCTGTATAAATAGCATCTACTTGCAGACCCTTATCCATAGCAACGAGAGAATAATCCAGCAGTTCACACAGGTTGGATTCAGTGGATCTTCTGTTAATAAATCCGTGTTGTTGTGGAATTAACATTGGTCTTATTGCATTGTAAAGGGTGTCATAGATAATTTTTTCAAAGAGTTTTGGTATAACTGACAGCTTAGATATTCCGCGATAATTTTTAATGTCATTTTTTTTCCCGCTTTTGAAAATCGGAACAACAATTGAGCGCTTCCAGTATGCCGGCATTGTCCCGGTGTTTAAAGAAAGATTAAACAATAAACAAATCGGTGAGGCTAATGCTGCACGACATCTCTGAAGGAAAACAGGATGGATTCCATCTGGTCCACTTCCCTTAGACACTACTAGCGACTTCAGATAATTACCTACTACTGTTGGAGTGATTATAATACGACTTATTACGTTATTACAAGTTAAGCTATTATTGGTACTGTTATTAGAAAATGGAACCGATTGAGATATTCTATCGTCCTCAACGAAAACCGATTGGAAGAATTTATTAAATAAATTTGATACTTGTTGACCATTATGGCCTACCTCATTATCCAAGAAAAGCGTGTTAGGAATGCCACTGCTACTCATTTTAGACTTTAAGAATGACCAAAATGATTTTGAATTATTGCGAATATTATTTTCAGTTCTAGCGATATATAAGGTGTAGCAAGAATTTTCCAGTTTTTTTATTGTTGATCTCAAGTTTGAAAAGGTAACATAATCTGATTGTCTATTGTAAATTTTCCATTTTTTATGAATTTTTGCCTTTTTTTTTAATAAGTTTAATTAATGGCCGTGAAAACCAAATGGGGTATTTATTTTCATTTGATTTGATTATTTTTGTTGGTCAATGTCAATTATAATATTCAATATTTTATAAAATGTTTCGACAGCCTTTTCAATGTCGTCCAAAGGTAATTGATGTTCCCAGTTTACTTTTCCTAGTTCAGCATTTATCAAATCATAGTCTGCCGCGAAAAAGCGGCGAACAATATGGGGGGCAGGTTTCAAGGTAAGATCAATCAATCTTGACTCGATATTTACGCAAAATACCGGATGATGACCATCTATAGGTACTAAAGGCTCGACAGTAGATAATTTACAAGCGTGATTTGATAATACTAGATCCAACTGCCTATTATTCTTATTAGTAATATTATTAAATTGATGCCATCCCGTGAAACACATAAATGCAGATAGCTGTGTTGTCAACGTATTATGATTAGGGTTTTCTAATTTAAAACGATTTTGATCCTGTTCTAAAGACACCCAACTTGCTTCTGCAATATTAAAGTCTCCTAAAACAATATAAAAATCATCTGGAGAATCAGTATAAATATTCGAAAAATGAAATTATTAAGTTAATATGCCATACATTATTAGAATTAAGCCCTTTTAATGCGAAACTTTTAGAATTGAGCCGTGTTGTTGTGGACTTGTGAGATTATTCAATAATACACAAGCTGTTTTTCAAGGAAATTTTACAAATCCTTCATTTCTACAAAAAGTACTTAATAATAAGTTATTATTAGGGTTAGGATTTTGGTGGCATTTATTGAACATAGAGCAGTGGAGTCGATGTTACAAATATTTTTAACTTGAATAAATGATTAACTTATAAAATAATAACGAACTAGTGTTCATTTCAAGCTGGATTAATCAAGGAGTTTAAATAAATTATATGAATTTTATTTTTGAAAAACTAGAACAATATTAATTTTCAACTAAAAATGTTGGTATTTGGTATATGAGAAAATTTATTTATTTAATTTTTAAGGTTCTAGTTCTCTCGAAGACCGTAACTATTATATAATAATCATAAGCTATATTACAAAGAATGATTGAACTTCAATTCATAGGTAGTCAAATATTAAAGATGAAATTATTTAATAGGTACTTATAATTGGCGAAACCCTGTTTAAAGGAATATATTTATTTATTTTTTCTGATTAATTAATTATTCAATCAATCATAAAAAAAATAAACAACGACTCCACTGTTCTCTGTCCACCTAATGCCACCAAAATTCCTAACCCCAGTTATTATAATAAAATATACACTTCTAAAAGCTCGTATCATTTTCTTAGTATAAGGGAGAAATAGGCCCTTTTGATATGGACTTTGATGTTTTAACATTTTGGAGGACAAGAAGAGGCTTATTAGAACTTGAAATTCAAAACATACATGTATTTCTCTACTTTTGTCAGCCTCTGTAGCCTAGTTGGTAGTGACCCTGCCTACGAAGCTGGAGGTTCCGGGTCCGAATCCCGGCGAGGGCATTCTTTGCGTATTTATTTATCACAAATGTTTGTTCCTTGGTCATGGCTGTGTATGTATCTAAGTATCTATACGTATCTATCTATTATATATATCGTCGCCTGGTACCCACAACATAAGCCTTAATTGAACTAGGTTGATTTGTGTAAGATGTCCCAAGATATTTATTTATTTATTTAGCAAACCTACATTCATAGTTAATAAAAGTTGAAAGTGGAAATAAGCCCTTTTCAAAAGACACTCCTCAATTACGCACTCACGTGTTTTTAGTGTGTCACCAAATCGCGGAATCACTTAACCCCGCGATATGCCGCTGTCAAAAATTTGCTTGCTGATTAGGGTGAACACCTGAGCGTTTGTAACGCCTAATTTTCGGTGGTTTCATTCTTGCCGAAGTTTCTATTCGTTACGTGCTACTTTGTCATTTGAAGGAGGCACGGTACCTTATACAAATGACAAAGTATGCCTATAGAAACTTTGGCAAAAATGATGCCACCAAAATTAGGCGGTAGAAACGCTCAGATATTCACCCATTAATGACTTTTTATTTTTAATTACATAACCCCCTTATTTATAGACGTTTCCTAACTTAACAAGCCGATAAGTATTGTTTGTCCTTTTCGCTCTTATGGACACATTAGACCGAAAGGGACAAACAATCCATAGCGGCTTACTAAGTTAGTAGATGTTTATGAATAAGGGGGTAAGTCCCACAAACTTTCTTGCCGGAAAATATAATAAATTTCGTAGTGTAACCGGTTCTAACCCACCGGTGGTAGCTTTTAATATTCACAAGTGCACTATAGTGTACCCAAATTGAATACTACAAAGGAAAACATTAAGGGTCCACGGAAAAAACATGTCCAGTGCTTAAAAAATCATGGCAAATACACACCTTATTCTGTTAAAAGTAAGATGGTTTTTCCTTCTGTAATTTGAATTGATTAGACATGTTCTTTTCGTGGACCCTTCATATACAAGTATATAGTACTCAAACGAAATAAAAAGTTACCTGTAAACATGCGAAGTTCAATCCTTCGCTATCAACCACAATCGACACAGCCCTATGCACATTCGGTATCTTCACAATCCGGACCGAAGTACAATCGTCCTTCTCAAGAAACTTCACTAGTGCGCTCTTATTGTTGTCTCGCTCGCGCTCTTTCCTGATTGGCTGCGGCGCGGTGGGCGTGGTCTTGCGGGAGATGTAGCCAATGAACGCTTCGCCGTATTTGGTGGTGAAGTAGAGCGCGTCGTGGGTTAGCGCTACGTTGGTTATTATTGTTTGGTGGCTTAGACCGAAGACGCATCTGAAAAAAACACATTTTTCACTTCTCATGCTCAAAAAGTGCACCTTCATGTCGCGCGTAGAGGACATAAAACCGCATTTTATGTTCTAGAACATAGAAGTATTTTTTTTTCTAAGGCTAAGGTAAGGTACGGGAGACAATTTTACTTGTGTGAAATGTGTAACTTGGCAGAAACCCGAGCATCTGAAACTCTTATAACAGGTTAAAAATGAAATGAGTTGGTGGGTATTGATTATATATTTTTCTTCTTTCGCTTTACGCTTCTTCGCTTCGCTCAGACCAAAAAATTGCCCCGGTTAAAAATGGGTCACTTTATGCCCTTGTTGTACAATCTACTATTAGCCTTTTCACAGCCACAGTCGGCTATAGGCGACGATCACGTGGGTCAAAATGATTTTCGTTGTCTTATTTTGTGTCCCTAAAAATCGTGACGGAGTGGTGATTTTTGTACGAGTTGGTGTATCGTTTTCAATTTCTCATGTATGGATTAAAATTTAGCGTGAAAAAGAAATACAAGTGCACCTGATTTTTTTTATATACCATACATAATAGGAAGTAAAAGCGTGACATAGTCGTATGAAACAAGACAACGAAAATAATTATGATCCACGTACGCCAACGACAGCTACAGCCGTCAAGTTCGCCGATACAATTGCGACTTACGCGGTAAATCGTAAAGTTCAATTTCGCTTAAATAATCGTGAACGAGTGGCGTTTGGAGCTCAGCATATTCCTTCGCAGTCAGAAAAAGGTTAACTTTTTGCCGTCTTTTATTTTAAATATGTAATTATTAGTGTTACTGCTACACGCCTGAACAAAGAAACGATATTTTTTTTACATCTGATAAATAATGATAGAGAGTGAAACATGAGTCGTGAACAGTAATACGATTTTCTAACTCTATAAAAAACTAACAATTAAATGCCCCACAAGTTACTTAAAAATTGACAAGTATTTTTTTTGTACATTTTTTGGATTTATGTTTTTGTATTAATAAAATAAACAATAAATAAATATTTTTGGACATCTTTACACAAATCGACCTAGTCCCACGGTAAGCTCAATTAAGGCTTGTGATGTGGGTACCAGGCGACGATATATATAATAGATAGATAGATACTTAAATACATAGACAGCCATGACCAAGGAACAAATATTTGTGATAAATAAATACACAAATAATGCCCTCGCCGGGATTCGAACCCGGAACCTCCAGCTTCGTAGGCAGAGTCACTACCAACTAGGCTACGGAGGCTGACAAATTATGTATCTTTGGATTTAGGATATCCAAAAGGATTTTTAAGCCAAATTAATGGAATAATATAAATTACTTGTTAAAATTGAAGTAATTAATAACGGCCATTTTGGCGTTTCATGTAAAATTAAATGGTATTTATTACATTTAGTACTGATTTTTCAATCCCCAGATAACAGTAACTGTCAAATAAATGTTAGCTCTATCCTTTTTCGACTGATGACCAGCGATAAGGATGGTAATACTTTTAACTGACGGATACTTTTAACACAGGATTGAAAAATCAGCCCTTAACGTTTTAAATAGCTTAAACAGCTGTTATCATTTCTGAAAAACACCTTAAAAATTAGAAAAAGTCCCAAAAAATACAAAAAATAAAATAAAAGTAAAAGTAACTTGTGGGGCATTCAATTGTTACCTAGTTGTTTATAGAGTTAGAAAAACATATTACTGTTCACGACTCATGTTTCACTCTGTATTAATGTTTACACTCTCTATGCGTTCAGAGCTGAAGGAAAAGGCAGAGAATATAATAGAATGGAAATTACTCCACCGACAAGAGCCAAGCTCTTAAATAAATGATGATAATAATGTTTACGCAATTAACGAGAACACTCTCATCTCTTTCTTTCCTGTCGCCAACTAATACGAAAGAAAGAGGCAGATGTATTTCCTAAGTTTCTCACCTCGTGAGTTGGTTGGTAGTATCTTGCCACAGCATGAGTTGACCAACGTTGGTGAGCAGTAACACGGTGACGCGGGAGTATGTTCCTGTCTCGCTTACTTTTGCCTCCACACAGACCTGCCGTAGGTTTATCTGTCTGAAGAACTTAACATATTAAAACTTAAAAAATAAAATTTGTAACAAAAAACTTTCATTGAAAAAAGAACCGGGATTGGCAAGCTTTATATTTCAAACTTCCTTTGAAATCTAAAGGTGTCCATCATGCTAACGATGATACGTTCAAGTTTGAAGTTGAACAACGTTTCCAGTTCGCAAGACATAAGCGTTTTGGCTTCAAAGCACCAACACCCAGTTATCTCTAGCGCTATACGTTCAATGAAGACGGAAATTCACGGAAGACCAGCGTCTAGGTACCCACCAAGTATCTTGACATAAAGCTGAGTGAAATGATAACGTGAAAAATTATAATTGTATGTCTTAATTTGTACATATGAAAGTATTATATGTGCATAAATTATTTATCATGCTTTCTATCTTCTTTCAATGCGAAGTCCTACATTAATAAGAAGGAATGTCATTTTTATTGTCCTCATATCTCAACTTGGAGAAGATTGGCTATAAAACCTCGTGGCGTGACATTTAGCGTTAACAAGATTCGAATTTTTAAAAATCCAAATTCTAGACATAGGCTTATTATTATGGGACTCTCAAACATAGAAGGCTTCCGAGTTTTTTAAGCCATGAGTTCTTATTATAATTCATTTATTTTGCAAGAACATACAGGTGTTGAGGGTAAATGTCACAAGTATTATAGGTACGATTGTTTATTATTAAAAACTCTATTGAGTTTTCTTGAAGGACTAGAGTTTTTGTAACATTGTAAAAGTTACTCTACACACACAGTGTGGTCGCTCCTTTAATCATCTTGTACTTGGACATTGATTTCGCGCCATCATTAATGTCGCATTCGTCATTAGCGTTGGTAGAGACTTGAATCATCGTTTTGACACTAAGCCGAGGGTAGTAGTCAAAGTTGAGATCTTTTTTAGAAAACGGTGACGCTCCGGAATTGCTGTGACGCGTCGTATGCGTACAGTTTTTGCCGTTCCGCATAAAAAACGTCTGTAGCGTCATCAATTTTCGAGTTAGTGTGGGGTATCGTTGAATAAAATAAGGGTCCCAAAAGAAACTATTTCTCTAAAATCAATATTTTTTTAGATAATTGCTCCAAAAACATGTCTAACTTTTGATCCATGGGTCCAAAAAATATGATAAAAATCGTGAATAGTGAGCTTATAGAATACTTTAAAATAAAACTGTTTCTAACATAATCGGTCTAACTGTTTTTGAATAACTACGGAACCCGACACTAAGCATGGCCCGACATGCTTTTGGCCGATTTTATTTAAGCTGCTGTGTTGCACCTAAATAAGTTAAAATCAGACTCACTTGATGGCGATCTTCTTGCAGATGTACTTGTGCAGTAAGTAGACGTCGCCGCGGGCCGTGGTGATGGCGGTGGCAGCATCCCCAGCCCCCACTAGCTGGATGCCGGCCTCTTCTTTGTTGTTCATTGATATTGCCACCTGGGAATTAAAAAAACTATCTTGGACAATGTCACAGTAATCCCACAATGTCGTAACAGATGTGCTTACTATAGAAAAAATCAACTGCGAAAGACTCTGGTTGTCACGGGATTCGAACCCGCTTCCTCTGGATTGCCGGTCCAACGTGCTTCCAATTACACCAGACTACCTTCCGTCGATCACAGCGAATTTAGTCAATGGTATTATGAAGCTAATCATTAGCGACATCTGTACGTAGTGTTTGGAAGGTAGTACAACCTCACAAATGTCACAGTAATCAACCTAGTTCCATACTAAATAAGGCTTGTATTGTGGGTAGTAAGCGACGGTGTATATAATAGATAGATATATAAAATACTTCATACATAGAAAACAACCATGACCAGGGTCAAAATTTAATTTCTGTGATAAAAAGACAATCTCGCTGGGATTCGCACCTACCTACGCAGTATTTCGAAGATTTCTTCTTTACTGGCTTGAAGGCTATCTCTTAAATGCTGCATTAGAGAACTATTTAGTGACAGGGAATTCTACCAATCCTGGAATGCTTGTACAGGCACAGGCCACTCACCCGCTTGGGCGCGGCGACCCGCTTGTCCTCCCTCGAGTGCCCCAGCTGGCCGCAGTTGGCGCCCCACGTGTACACGGCGTGCTTGTTCCACACCGCGGCGTGCAAGCGCCCGGAGCACACGCCGAGCGGCGAAGACAGCTTCAGTAGAGGTTTAGTGGATGATTGTACAGGCACAGGCCACTCACCCGCTTGGGCGCGGCGACCCGCTTGTCCTCCCTCGAGTGCCCCAGCTGGCCGCAGTTGGCGCCCCACGTGTACACGGCGTGCTTGTTCCACACCGCGGCGTGCAAGCGCCCGGAGCACACGCCGAGCGGCGAAGACAGCTTCAGTAGAGGTTTAGTGGATGATTGTACAGGCACAGGCCACTCACCCGCTTGGGCGCGGCGACCCGCTTGTCCTCCCTCGAGTGCCCCAGCTGGCCGCAGTTGGCGCCCCACGTGTACACGGCGTGCTTGTTCCACACCGCGGCGTGCAAGCGCCCGGAGCACACGCCGAGCGGCGAAGACAGCTTCAGTAGAGGTTTAGTGGATGATTGTACAGGCACAGGCCACTCACCCGCTTGGGCGCGGCGACCCGCTTGTCCTCCCTCGAGTGCCCCAGCTGGCCGCAGTTGGCGCCCCACGTGTACACGGCGTGCTTGTTCCACACCGCGGCGTGCAAGCGCCCGGAGCACACGCCGAGCGGCGAAGACAGCTTCAGTAGAGGTTTAGTGGATGATTGTACAGGCACAGGCCACTCACCCGCTTGGGCGCGGCGACCCGCTTGTCCTCCCTCGAGTGCCCCAGCTGGCCGCAGTTGGCGCCCCACGTGTACACGGCGTGCTTGTTCCACACCGCGGCGTGCAAGCGCCCGGAGCACACGCCGAGCGGCGAAGACAGCTTCAGAAGAGGTTTAGTGGATGATTGTACAGGCACAGGCCACTCACCCGCTTGGGCGCGGAGACCCGCTTGTCCTCCCTCGAGTGCCCCAGCTGGCCGCAGTTGGCGCCCCACGTGTACACGGCGTGCTTGTTCCACACCGCGGCGTGCAAGCGCCCGGAGCACACGCCGAGCGGCGAAGACAGCTTCAGTAGAGGTTTAGTGGATGCCAGCTTTAGTCAACTATTTGTGACAGAATGTCTTTCCAAATGCTAAAAGTGTCTTAGAAGACTTAAATTTCTTCTTTACTCCATTTTACGCCGAAATGCGCCTTCAGTGAACTGTTAGTAAAAGGGGATGACTTTTCAATGCTAAAAGTGTCTTAAATTTTTTCCTTACTTACATTAAATTACTTCAAATCTTTCACTCCTAGATGTTGCAGTGAACTATTTGTAAGAGGGAATGTCTTTAACATACCTAGTGTCTTGAAAAAGTCTTCTTTACTGCCTTCAAAGCTCCCTTAGATGCTGCTTTAGTGTCTTTAACATACCTAGTGTCTTGAAAACGTCTTCTTTAATGCCTTCAAAGCTCCCTTAGATGCTGCTTTAGTGTCTTTAACATACCTAGTGTCTTGAAAACATCTTCTTTACTGGCTTCAAAGCTCTCTTAGATGCTGCTTTAGAGGACTATTTAGTGACAGGGAATTCTACCAATCCTCGAATGATTGTACAGGCACAGGCCACTCACCCGCTTGGGCGCGGCGACCCGCTTGTCCTCCCTCGAGTGCCCCAGCTGGCCGCAGTTGGCGCCCCACGTGTACACGGCGTGCTTGTTCCACACCGCGGCGTGCAAGCGCCCGGAGCACACGCCGAGCGGCGAAGACAGCTTCAGTAGAGGTTTAGTGGATGATTGTACAGGCACAGGCCACTCACCCGCTTGGGCGCGGCGACCCGCTTGTCCTCCCTCGAGTGCCCCAGCTGGCCGCAGTTGGCGCCCCACGTGTACACGGCGTGCTTGTTCCACACCGCGGCGTGCAAGCGCCCGGAGCACACGCCGAGCGGCGAAGACAGCTTCAGTAGAGGTTTAGTGGATGATTGTACAGGCACAGGCCACTCACCCGCTTGGGCGCGGCGACCCGCTTGTCCTCCCTCGAGTGCCCCAGCTGGCCGCAGTTGGCGCCCCACGTGTACACGGCGTGCTTGTTCCACACCGCGGCGTGCAAGCGCCCGGAGCACACGCCGAGCGGCGAAGACAGCTTCAGTAGAGGTTTAGTGGATGATTGTACAGGCACAGGCCACTCACCCGCTTGGGCGCGGCGACCCGCTTGTCCTCTCTCGAGTGCCCCAGCTGGCCGCAGTTGGCGCCCCACGTGTACACGGCGTGCTTGTTCCACACCGCGGCGTGCAAGCGCCCGGAGCACACGCCGAGCGGCGAAGACAGCTTCAGTAGAGGTTTAGTGGATGATTGTACAGGCACAGGCCACTCACCCGCTTGGGCGCGGCGACCCGCTTGTCCTCCCTCGAGTGCCCCAGCTGGCCGCAGTTGGCGCCCCACGTGTACACGGCGTGCTTGTTCCACACCGCGGCGTGCAAGCGCCCGGAGCACACGCCGAGCGGCGAAGACAGCTTCAGTAGAGGCTTAGTGGACGCCAGCTTTAGGGAGGAGTTGTTGGTGATTGGGGAGGTGTCTGTGCTGTTTAGTGAGTATTGGAGCACCTGGAAAGAGATTATTCATTTAATAAAGCGTGTGGTTACGGCAGTAAGAATACATTTGTCACCACCCCAACTCTTCCTGCGGGTGTCGTAAGAGTCGACTAAGGGATTGAAGTGTCATTGACCATTATTTGATAAAAGATTGATGATGGGCAGCAGCGTCATCATAGTGGACACATTACTGCGATCGCCAATCCGCTTGCCCAGCATGGCGATCATGGGCATTTACCTCCTAATGCGTCTATACGCATAGTTAATAGGAGAGGCCTACGTCCAGCAGTGGACTATCATAGGCTGATGATGTATGTATGATGATGTAATTTAATAAATTACCTAAACGGGCGAAAGAAAAGAAGAATGATATAGTTTCGCGTTATACTGAAGTCAATGCTAAATAAGAATTTGAGATGAGTCTATCAAAATTGGAGCACATCCTGAATAATTAATAATTTAACTGGAGCATATGTGAACCGAATTTGACAAGTTGATGTGAAATAGTTTTTCATTTATGAGGGGGTTAAAAGTGGCTCCAAATGGTTCGTGTAATATTATACAAGGTGCTTCTCGCTAGTTAAGTTACTTGAACTTGGCTTGACACGTTATCTGTGTCTAGATTTCCATGTGGTGATAATCACTCCGCAGTAATATAAACATACAGCTTCTGCATTTACTAGTAGAATCCAACAGGACAGGCACTTGTTCAACCCAAGGGTTGTAAGTCAACAGCGTGCCGAGCGTCACTACAGCACATTTACGTAATCCTGATAATCTTACCATCAGCAACAATAGTACATTACTACCGAGGCCGGGAAGTGACTGGTTGCCGGCCGAATATATGTAGACGGCCGAGCGAAGCAAGGCCGGATAGTATTCGGACGGCAACCCGTCACTTCATGGCCGAGGTATGTATAATGCTTTTCTCAAACATGCAATGAAATGAAATAAAAAAATGTATCTTCTTTCTAAGAAATTATAAGTCAACTACATAACTAAGTCTTTGAAACACAACAAAAGTCAAATACGACACCGACACCTCATTTTTTTAAGTTTGACCTGTTTGAAAGGTGCAAATTTTTACTTTTAAAAAGCGGTATTAGACGACGCGGTCTGTTGGATCCAATCAATCGCATGCGGTGATCGGGGCCGACGGATTGCACCGTATAATACAGTTTTATAAATATTATTTTTAGTAGTTATTGTATATATTTTAAATTATATAATTTAAATACCTAATTATAACTGCAAAAATTTGCCAATCATTTATTTTATACTATTATTTATTACTTACAGATAATTATTGGCTAAAAGCCAGGATGCCAGGTCACAACCCAATGTGAAATGAAAATTAAAAAAGAGGCACTTGCCGGCTTAGGCCGGCAACGAGGTACTTCCCGGCTACTTTTTAGGCACATAACTACAACATTTCATTGCATGTTTGAGAAAAGTCATTTGTTCCACTTGCTCTTGGAATCGAAACAACTACAAGTAAGTATATCCTTACCGTCCCTCTGCGTGAGGAAAACAGTAGAATCCACCAGCACCGCAACTTGTTCCACCGGCTCCTGCAACTTAACTGACGCCGGCCGCAGTAGGGTCCCCCACCCTCAACCTTCCCCTCATATCTACCCTAATTAGACTCTCACTGTCCCACTCTGCGTGAGGAAAACAGTAGAATCCACCAGCACCACCACTTGTTTCACCGGCTCTTGCAAGTTAACCGGCGCCGGCCGCAGTACGGGTTTGCCAGCCCACCCTCGACCTTCCCGTCAAATCTACACAAACTCCACTCTCACCGTCCCCACCCGCACTCTACATATCTACAGAAACAAACTCACCATGCCGCTCTGCGTGAGGAAAACAGTAGAATCCACCAGCACCACCACTTGTTTCACCGGCTCTTGCAACTTAACCGGTGCCGGCCGCAGCACGAGTTTCCCAGCCCACCCTCGACCTTCCCCTCAAACCTACACAAACTCCACTCTCACCACCCGCACTTTACATATCTACAGAAACAGACTCACCATGCCGCTCTGCGTGAGGAAAACAGTAGCACCGCCACTTGTTCCACCGGCTGCACGGGCCGCAGCACGGGTTTCCCAGCCCACCCTCGACCTTCCCCTCAAATCTACACTCTCACCGTCCCCACCCGCACTCTACATATCTACAGAAACAAACTCACCATGCCGCTCTGCGTGAGGAAAACAGTAGAATCCAGTAGCACCGCCACTTGTTCCACCGGCTCCTGCAACTTAACGGCCGCCGGCCGCAGCAGGGTCCCCTGCCCCGCCCCCGCGCGCCCCGCCTGCCCGCACGCCCACACTTCCCCGCCGCACACCCATAGGCTGTGGAACTTGCCTAGGCACACCTGCGAACGATTTTATAAAGACTAATGCCTGGTTCACATTATTCCAGTTCAGTAATCCAGCGGTCTAATCCAGTACAGTGCTGGACTGGAGCATATCGTTTACAATACTCCAGTATTTTAAGAGTAGCTGGATTGGAAACACATCGCTGACAATGATCTAGTACTGGTTTAGAACTGGAATGGTTGTCTACATTATTCCAGTGCCGCTGGATTGTGTGAGCTGGAATGAAAAGTTGACGGTCTTTCCAGTCACTGGATTGGAATGCTCACTGGAATGGATGCATTCCAGTGCATTTCAGTGTCTGTTCACATTATTCCAGTAGCATTTCAGCACTGGATTGCTGGACTGGAATGCTACTGGAATAATGTGAACCGGGCATTACTCCCTTATTCATAAACAACTCCTAACCAAGCCGCTAAGTATTTTTTGCCCCTTTCACGCTTGTGGTAGAGTGAAAGGGGAAAACAGCCCACTCACCCAATAAGATCGAAAGGGACAAACAATATTTAGCGGCTTCGTAAGTTAGAAGACTTTTACGAATAAGGGGCTTAGATGGTTTCCTAAAATGTCCTGGGAAGTTTATAAGGATTTTTTACTAATAAAAGCACCGCACCTCCTTCGACACCGCACCTTCTGCTTAATTTTGTTTGAGGATTGAAAGATTTGAAAGAGAATTATCTAGTTGTAATATTTCTAACGACTTTTCTCTCGTACCAAGAGTCAGTGAGAGGAGTGGAATATCTTTTCAAGTTGTCACGACTATTAAATTCTTATTAGAAGATCCGAAAACAAATAAAATACTAGATCATAGATTTCATTTTTATTTAATATCTCCAAAATGTGTTGTACGAGTACAATACAAAAGTCAGATTAAAGTATTTAAATTTAACATTCGCACTGGGGGAGGGGAGGCCCATAAAGTCCAGACAAACATGGCAACTCTTACTAAGGGATCGATGTTTCAGAGTAAGTACCTGATAACGGTAGTTAGTAGATAATCAATATTTTATCAATACTGTGTGAAAATAAATTGGTCACTGCATTTTGATTAATTCTCAATATAAGGCAGGACATTTAAAAAAGTATAGGTAGTATTAGTAGTATATAGTAGTACATAATTCTACCGAAGAAAAAAGCAGGGTATAAATATAAGCCATTTTATTAAACACTCCTACACTTGCTCTGGATAAAATTTGTATTTCTGGTATGGATTACCGGCCGATACCAGCCTGACAACTTTAGTCGCCGGTTCTGATGAACTGGTTCTGTGAACGTCGTTCACAAGCATCATGTTCTGCAAAGAGCTCTCAGATTGCTCGGGGTGCTCGTAACGGCTCTTCCGACCTGTGTAGATATAGCCTTCCGTATCAGTGATCAGGGGTTCGCCTCTCAAGACGCAATAAGCTAACGACACCAATAAAGCATACGTAAATAAACACGCAATACACGAAAATATTATTATTCCTCGGCTGTCCATCAATGATTGCCTTAAAGCTTGGAAACATCCGACTTCGTGAAACGTACCCGGATTCAGACTTAATTCACAATTTTTAGCAGAAGGTATAAGATTCGTACGATTTTGCAACACGCAGCATTGTAACGGATATAATTTCTCAGGGTTAAGTTTTATCCAATAAGAATTCTTGAAGTCCACGAAACCGATGACTCCACAGCATTCATAATTGACCATTATGTAGTCCCATAGTGACGTAAAGAGATCGTTTTCTTTGCCATATTGAAGACGTATAGCGGTCTGGAGAAAATGACGCGTCTTCTCGTTGTTCGAGTATATGTTGTAGATGCACGATATGTAGACAAACCAGAAAGCCACACAACATATGATGGAGACGAGGAAGATATACGCCTGCAACGCGCATTTTGTTTTAAATCCAGCGCCGAATATCCCACAGCAAGATGTAAGCATCGCGACCGCTGCCGAACTTATTATAACAGTGGTTAAAGGCGTTAACCACAGCTTTAAGTTGACGAAGTTGGCTATGGATCCCACTAGTTCACTTCTAGTAATAGCGAAGTTCAAGTCTCTGAACAGTTCTGTGTTGATGGAACACCATAGGCAGATACCAAAACCGATAAGCCCAACAAAAAAGAATAGGAAATTGGTGAAACCTAGACAGGTTCTAGGACACATTACGGAGTGCATTTTTGTAAATAAAAGCGTTTTGGTCTGATTGATTTTACGTTTGACATGACATAATGACGGGCGTCGTTAGAGTATTGTGGTTATATCCGGCCAGTGTTATGCAATCAATGCGTAGGTTTGTTAGTTTTGTTTATTGTTATTGAACCTTGTTGTTAGTGGTGGAACGCACATTTCAAGTCTTAAAGGCCCGATTTATTTGAGGATTGAATTGGCTTATTTTATGCATAATGGATGGAGGAGGCCGTCTTTGCGTCTTTTGAGTCCTAAACCTTTTAATCGCCGTAATTTCTAATCATCTAAGCTCACCTCGCCAGAGTCTGATAATGATAAATATAGAAAAGGTAATTTAAATACAAGCTCTGATTTGCGTGGTGTATTCTTGTATTGGTGGCGATGCAAAATTCACGGCGGTTAAAAGGTTAACCTTTTTCAGTCTAAGTCTCGAAATGAGCGTTTTTCACAACACTAGTCCTTGTTGTTTAGGCTGGGCGCTAAATATGCCAGATTTTCGCCTCAGATTCCAATGCTTAATACCAACATTGCCTTATTGGGTTGTCTGTAATATTAAGTCGATTTGTGTTAAATTATCGCATCATAGCGCTCCTACAGTTCTATTGAGTATATTAACGTATTATCCTTTTAAGTGCTGCTTGGTAAAGTAGTCAACGTGGCCGGGAGAGGACGGTAATCGAAGGGGTAAAAGGGAAAAGGAAGGAAAGAGAAAAGGGTTTTCTGGACCCCCCCCCCCCCACCCAAGTTTCCCTATCAAGGACAGAGGCTAATCAAAGAGATTCAAGGGAAAATGGAAGCCAATGGAGAAGAGAGAAAGATTTAGGGGAGCTCCTGTCCAATTTTCCCTATAAATATAAATGTAATATGGGCATAGCCAGAAGCGGAGGTTCATCAAAGTCATCAAAGTGGTTTCAGGGTAAAGAAAGGAAAGGGGAAAAGGAGAAGAGAGAAGTGTTTTGAACTGCTCTTCTCGATATTTTCAATAATAAATGTGACATGAGCGTAGCCAGTAGGAGTGAGGCTTATCAAAGAGGTTCAAGAGAAAAGGAAGGAAAGAGGCAGAGAGAAGGTACACTAGGTACAGACACGTATAAAAATATGTATACATTTCAGAACATATGTCCATGGAATAAGGACTAAGTAGCTAAAATATTTTCGGAGTCATACCTGGCGCACACTAGCATTAGAGCGGCTGAAGCAACTCAGCAGTTCCGGCACCGCCCTGGGCTGCTGCGTCCCAGTCCCGAGGGTATAGTTACAATTGCTGCCCCAGACATAGACGTCACTCGGCTGCGAGCCCTCATGCTTGTACATGTACTGCCGGTCTAGCATGGCATGCTCTATAGCTTTGTAGTCGTCTTTGTCTACTATGTCTGTGTTTACGCCTGGAACAAGATGGTCAATGTAGCAATCAATCCGGTGTAATCCTATTATCCTGTATCCAATTACAGAACTCAATCGCTCGAGACAATTCGCAATGTGATCCACGCTTATTTAATTATAGTTACCAATAGCAAAAGTAAATAGTTTTTTGTCTTAACGCAATGTAAAAAGGTTCA
>JALPQI010017263.1:0-21527 GCA_025490895.1 Thaumatotibia leucotreta
GGTTTTTTTTTTTTTTTTTTTCTACGTTTACAGCTATGAATATTGACAGACCTGGCGTCATGTTTCAGCATGTCGTGCACGGGCTGCATCTGCTCGCTCTCCTTGACGCTCGCTAACGTCTTGTGAGTGATGGAGCGTGTCTCCTGCAGCAACTGTCGAAGAGCTGTCTTGGCAGCGCTTTGGCGATCGCGTTGGAAGTCGCGGAATTCGCGCTCCATCTGAAAAAGATTCTGGGTGTAACAACCAGACATCGTACCAGATGTCTACCTTAGTCATATATAAAAAAATCTTGCCTGGTTGGTGGAGACGGATATGGGGAGTGTCGTTATAGGTAATTTCACCAGAGTTGCGGTGAATGATTACACACACATTCAAATAGGGTTGCCATCCGTCCGGGTTTCCCCGGATTTGTCCTAGTTTAGAGGGCATCCGGGGAGCGTCCGGGGAAGGTTTCATTTGTAGACCGAGTTATAAAAAAAAAATTTGGAAAAAAAACTCTAAAATCCGGGGTTTACACGCGTCTTGTCCTGTTTTCCAAATTTTAAAGATGGGGACCCTACATCCAAATGAAGTACTAATTGCAAAAAATGTAGTGAATGAATGAATGACTTGCGTCAAAATATTGAAGCGAATCCATTGAACAAACTTTTTTGTCAATCTTACAGTTGCAATTGGGTTTGCTGTCAGTACGAAAAAAGAACACTAATTTTAAATTCCCTGTGTGTTTACATGACAGGTTGATGTGTGCGTGACCTCAACTCTCGTGGAACTATCTGTACTAGTGATGAGTCTTTTCCAGTAAGTTCCCAATTTCGTAACAACCACACATCGTACGATGGCCAGCATTTTTGGTGCAGTTTAGTTCAATTCAGGGATGTGAAGTTATTCGAAAGGAGATAGCGAGTTAAGGTTCATCTTTGTGTTATGTGTTATGACACGTTACAGCTAAAAATTGACCCCTGGAGTCGTTTAACTCAACTACATTTCACCAAAAACTCTAAAAGTTTGATGCCTACTTGTTAAATCCTTATTGTACGATGTCTGTTTGGTGTACCAAATAAATAATAAAAAAAAAAAAAAGATCTCTGGTATAGTCCATTTCAAATACGAAAGCCCGATGCCACTCGAAACTTTTGTCATTTAATTGGTCCACTACAAATTGGTACGTATGGTACACCGATGTATGCATAAAATATCACGCCACAAAAGGGCCTGGCCTGGTTTCTTTTGTTATCACTTATCCTATTGCTGACGCCTAATGACTTTATTAAGTGGAATCGGGCCTTCATATTTGAAATGGACTTTAACAACAGTGGTGATTCATTTTAGGGCTGCGACATATCAGCCAGTACCTTTGGTGGTAGGACCTCGTGCACCGTCTTACCCGTTAACCTGCCGCTAAATAGCAGTGTTTGCACTGCTGTGTTTCGGTTTGGGGGTAAGATAGCCATGTCCATAGCAGTCGTGTGTCGGTATTATCAAACCGGAATCAGAAAGGGATTGGAAAGTACTGTTGACACAACAAATGGCACTTCATTTGCCTAGAAAAGAGTTTTTTATGGATGTAGTGAGTGATTAATTAATCTTGTTCTTGTCAACAGTACTTTCGAATCCCATTCTAATCGCGGTTTGATAATACCTTGTCGGCGCTAGTGTAGACGGGCGCGGCGGGTTCTGCCCGCAGCCTCGCGCGCACGTCGCAGTCGTGTGTCGGTACCTTGTCGGCGCTAGTGTAGACGGGCGCGGCGGGTTCTGCCCGCAGCCGCGCGCGCACGTCGCGCCAGTGCGCGGTGGGGGCGACGCCCATGTCGGTCAGCAGTCGTGTGTCGGTACCTTGTCGGCGCTAGTGTAGACGGGCGCGGCGGGTTCTGCCCGCAGGCGCGCGCGCACGTCGCGCCAGTGCGCGGTGGGGGCGACGCCCATGTCGGTCAGCAGTCGTGTGTCGGTACCTTGTCGGCGCTAGTGTAGACGGGCGCGGCGGGTTCTGCCCGCAGCCGCGCGCGCACGTCGCGCCAGTGCGCGGTGGGGGCGACGCCCATGTCGGTCAGCAGTCGTGTGTCGGTACCTTGTCGGCGCTAGTGTAGACGGGCGCGGCGGGTTCTGCCCGCAGGCGCGCGCGCACGTCGCGCCAGTGCGCGGTGGGGGCGACGCCCATGTCGGTCAGCAGTCGTGTGTCGGTACCTTGTCGGCGCTAGTGTAGACGGGCGCGGCGGGTTCTGCCCGCAGCCGCGCGCGCACGTCGCGCCAGTGCGCGGTGGGGGCGACGCCCATGTCGGTCAGCAGTCGTGTGTCGGTACCTTGTCGGCGCTAGTGTAGACGGGCGCGGCGGGTTCTGCCCGCAGGCGCGCGCGCACGTCGCGCCAGTGCGCGGTGGGGGCGACGCCCATGTCGGTCAGCAGTCGTGTGTCGGTACCTTGTCGGCGCTAGTGTAGACGGGCGCGGCGGGTTCTGCCCGCAGCCGCGCGCGCACGTCGCGCCAGTGCGCGGTGGGGGCGACGCCCATGTCGGTCAGCAGTCGTGTGTCGGTACCTTGTCGGCGCTAGTGTAGACGGGCGCGGCGGGTTCTGCCCGCAGCCGCGCGCGCACGTCGCGCCAGTGCGCGGTGGGGGCGACGCCCATGTCGGTCAGCAGTCGTGTGTCGGTACCTTGTCGGCGCTAGTGTAGACGGGCGCGGCGGGTTCTGCCCGCAGCCGCGCGCGCACGTCGCGCCAGTGCGCGGTGGGGGCGACGCCCATGTCGGTCAGCAGTCGTGTGTCGGTACCTTGTCGGCGCTAGTGTAGACGGGCGCGGCGGGTTCTGCCCGCAGCCGCGCGCGCACGTCGCGCCAGTGCGCGGTGGGGGCGACGCCCATGTCGGTCAGCAGTCGTGTGTCGGTACCTTGTCGGCGCTAGTGTAGACGGGCGCGGCGGGTTCTGCCCGCAGCCGCGCGCGCACGTCGCGCCAGTGCGCGGTGGGGGCGACGCCCATGTCGGTCAGCAGTCGTGTGTCGGTACCTTGTCGGCGCTAGTGTAGACGGGCGCGGCGGGTTCTGCCCGCAGCCGCGCGCGCACGTCGCGCCAGTGCGCGGTGGGGGCGACGCCCATGTCGGTCAGCAGTCGTGTGTCGGTACCTTGTCGGCGCTAGTGTAGACGGGCGCGGCGGGTTCTGCCCGCAGCCGCGCGCGCACGTCGCGCCAGTGCGCGGTGGGGGCGACGCCCATGTCGGTGAGCAGCGCGCGCAGCTTGTCGCGGCGGCGCGTCGCGAGCGTGCTCGTATGCGACGCGAATAGACGCTCCTGGACAAACGATATTATTATACAAATGTATAGGTGATGCGTATTTGTTTAGTGATTTTGAGTTGGTATGTAGTAAATTTGAAATTTTGGCTCATTTAAATTAAGTGCTCATTATTAGTTTGCCTCTCACTGTATTTTTGTCTTGTATATCCTTTTATGTTATTTCAAGGGTTAGCTGGAAGAGATCCCTGTTAGGGATAAGTTCGCCTTTGTACATATTCTTATTTTTACTGTTGTTTTGTTTTTACTTTCTGTAAACTTGTTTATGTGCAATAAAGTTATATATACATACATACATACATTATCACTGTACATTAGGTATACAGGGTGTAAAGGTTTGTCACAATGTATTTTACACACTGTATAAATAGATGCGGCTGAGTGCACCACACACACTAAGATATAGTATTAACGACCCATTAACCCATGGGTAATGATCCTCTACTGAAAGTAATGTACGCTTTCTATTTCATCATGTAACCTTCATCGTATGGAACTAAATTACTATATAAGGAAACCCTTCCTATTAAATAAAGGTCATTCTACCACGAACCACTTTGAGTATCATTTCTGCTCCTGTGAAGTCAGTCACTTCACACATTAATCCCTGTATTGTTATTATTAACACATCAGGTCACAGTGCACTGCCCGTACAAGCCGAAAGTGCGCCCTCTATAATAGTGTTCAATAATGAAACGAACCATTCTTCAGTTGCAATTTGTGTATATTCCAAAAATGAAATAAAACAAAGGGCCTGTTTCACAATCTCCAGTTAAAGCTATCCGTCAGATAAAAATAACACGCTCTCTTTATTCTTCCAGGTGAAAGAAAGAGATAGTGTTATTTTTTATAGCTTTAACTGGAGATTGTGAAACAGGCCGTTAGGAACAAAAAATATAACTAAGAGGTAAACAAACGATAGCGTCATCTAACTGGAAGGCAGCGCCATCTGTTGGACTACTAAAGATGCAACAAGTCACAATATTTAAAAGGAGCACGAACCTTGTCCTCTTTGGTGAGCAGGTCGGCCGCGGTGTAGCGGTGGTCCTTCTTCAGCTGTTTCTTGGCCTCACGCCACGCCAGGTCCGGGTTGCGGACTAAATCCGCCAGCAAAGCGTTGAAGTGCTGCAATTACGGCACATTATTATGGATATTTTCAATAAGTTACTTTTCTTTTCATACTGTAATATGTCTTGCCGCTGCATGTTAAGTTTGTGCGGTTATTTGCTTTTAAACTTTATCTGCTGTGTGTATCTATGTACCATATCTGTGGAAACCTTTAATTGGCTTGTTTGATAACTAATTTGTAAAACCTAGTCTTAGTAATTTTAGCTGTTAGTTTTCCGAATAAAATAAAATTAAATTAAAAATTGAAATGGTGTGTTGTGATAAATGTTGCGTCAGAAGAGGAGTTGGGAACGGTTCAATATAAAAAACAAACTAACGTAAATGCTTTGACCAATCAGTAGAAACTAAAAAAAAAAATAACAAAAACGGCTGACTTTCGTGTAACATGTTCGCAGAAATATTTTTACGTTAATAAGTACAGTCACGTCTAAATAATATGTATACATTTCGGAACGTATGTCAAGGGTATAAGGATCAAAATCGTATACATATTATTAGAGCCGACCGTACAGTACCAGGCTATAATGTTTGCACATCGGTAACTGGAAAGAGACTCGGCTTCATAGAGCGTTATCCCTCTCGAACTTGTGACGTTTATGCAATATTAGTTGTCTCTTTCTAATGACCGACGTCTAAACTTTATAAGTACTAATAAATATCAATCATTTTAACTAAAAATGTATGTGAACTTAGTTTTAAGATTATAAGTTCGTAATAAAACCAAGATTGTGTTCTTAAAATGCGTGATTACGGAATAATGCTAGTTTTTAGATTAGTTTACTTTTTTTTTACATTCTACTGACGATTAGTTCAGATACACCAGTCTGCTACATATCACTCTTATTTTACATAGGAATAGTCTTGTAGTGTAGCCCCAAACTATTCAGTCCTGTATAGCCGCAACATAATTGAAACTTGATCCCATTCCTAATAAGGAACCTACAATAGTTAACCTAATTTAAAGCCATAAACCTTGGGTTAGTTTACTGTAATTCCAGCTACTTCCTGGGAACACCCACGAACATTATTATTAAACCGGAATCAGTAGGGGATTCGAAAGTATCGTTGACACAACAAATGACACAACATTTACCAAGAAAAGAGTTGTTTATCGATGTAGTGAGTGATTAATTAATCTATTGTCTGTAAGTCTTTGCACTTAAACTATTAATATAACTATGAATATATCCTAGATTGTCTTATACACTGTTGTGTCAACAGTACTTTCGAATCCCATTCCAATCGCGGTTTGATAATACCTCGACCCGCAGCCTTTCGTGGTTATCCCTTCTTTACTTAATGCATATGATTTTAGTATAAAAAGCCTTGTTTTACAAATAAATATATTCAGTTTTACCTCAGACTTCGTTGTATCATCGCTAAAGTCAAAGCGTGTGAATGGTTCAAATACTAACATAATAGTGTCACTAATTACTCGTAACATACAATCTTCGACGTCTATGGACGTCGTTCAGCCGAACGTGTTAACTCCAATTCGTCCCATCTGTATCTGTTTACCTCCTCCGCTCCCGCCTCCGCCTATAAAAGTGCAACATCTCTCTTCTACGAACAAATAAAACATGGAAGCCGCACGCCACACTAAATTGCCTTTCAAAAACGGTTCCGAATTTTAGTTGCCAAATGTCACGCCCTCTTCAATGCATCACGGTAATGAATTTCAATATCAACCTTTAAAAACTTAAACCACCATTTAAAAATAGTTGTGATTGGTCCATCAAAGTTTTGATTGGCTATATTCTATAAACATTTGTCAAAGATGTTGCGCCGAAATATGCGCGGTGTTAAGAAAAGCGCTGTCTTGCCCATCTTGGCACAATTGAACAAATGTTTTTGGGGGCATTTTTGAGTTGGCGTTAGACGTCCATGTTATACAGGGCAGGGCGTCCCAAAGTTATGGGAGATGAAGGGGAAGTACCATAAATATCGTAGATAGCGTATTTTTCTGAAAGAAGACTTAATGTTATTTTTAAAATTTAGTAATAGTGCATTCAAACTTTTTCATAAAATTACTTGCCTCACCCGAAAATCGAACCAACTACAATTTTTATCGAATTTTGAATCAAACTTGTTTGGTTATTCTTTTAGTTTTAGATACTATGTTTCTTAAGAAAAATTGTTATTGTTTATCCATTCTTTCGAATGACATCATAAAATTAAAATAGGTTCGATGACTAAAAAAAAACAATTTTTTTTTGGATTTTTTTGTAATGCAGTATTATTTAATTTTCAAATTAAAATAAAGTCTTCTTTCAGCAAAATATCCTATCTACGATATTTAAGGTACTTCCTCATGTCCCATAACTTTGGGACGGCCTGCCCTGTATAACATGGACGTCTAACGCCAACTCAAAAATGCCCCCAAAAACATTTGTTCAATTGTGCCAAGATGGGCAAGACAGCGCTTTTCTTAACACCGCGCATATTTCGGCGCAACATCTTTGACAAATGTTTATAGAATATAGCCAATGAAAACTTTGATATGACCGCAGTCTCTCTAACCTGCACAGCTTCGTCCCGCTTGTGGTACTCCCTCTCCTTGTCTCTGTCCCGCAGGCTGGTGGCGAGCGCGCGCTGCACCTCTCTCTCTCTCTCCTTGATGGACGCCTGCGCGCGCGCCGCCCGCTCCCGCGCCGCTTCTGACTCCGCGTCGCTCGACTCCGCTTCCGCTTCCGGCTCCGCTTCCGCCTCAGCCTCGGAGCCCGTCGCTGCTTCCGGCTGGATAAGTAATGCGATATAAAAGGCTTGTATAACCACTCACTTGCTTCATGTAGCTTTTGTTAAGGTGCAGTTAAACTAAAAGAGCATTCGCTGTTCTAACCTCCCACTCTACAAAATTCGATCGGTACACAAAACGTGATTGGTTGGTATCGTAGAACGGGCGCTAGAACAGCGAATGCTCTTTTGGTTTAAACGCACTTTTACATGTTATCACTCTTATTTTACATAGACATAGTCTATCGCAAAAATCAAAGCAAGTGAGTGGTTATGTATAACTCGCATGGATTTCTTTGGCAGTTAGTTAACGGCAGTAAGAATACATTCGTCACCACCCCAACTCTACGCGAGTGTCGTAAGAGTAGATTAAGGAATTGAAGTGTCACTGACCATTCTTTGATAGAAGATTGATGATGGGCAGCAGCGTCATCATAGTGGACACATTACTGCGATCGCCAATCCGTTTTCCCAGCGTGGCGATTACAGGCATTGACCTCCTAATGCATATGCATCTATACGCATAGTAAATAGGAAAGGCCTACGTCCAGCAGTGGACTGAGATAGGCTGATGATGTAATGAGGATTTATTTAGATTAAATGATGTAATGAGGATTTTTTTACATTAGCATTTTTCGATGTTCTCAATTTTCACTCTTGTAATCACAATTATATTTATTTTACAAGAGGAACACGGCAAGTGCCTTACCTTAGGAAAGGGTAAACTTTGATGACTTAATAAGCGTCAGGGTTGGCACAAGAAACGGTTTAACATGGCCAAAATGGTCACCATTGTTTGTAGATAATTCAGAAAAATTTTGTCATTCAGTATAATATTAATATTTCATACCAAATCCAAAACACTATAGTATATTTCGATAGACGTGCAAAAAAATTTTTTTCCCCTCACTAGCTCGTAAAGCGCTCGTTTATCCTTTAATACGAGCGGGTAAAAACGCTTTTTACACACTTGTGAATAAAGTAATTTGACATTTCTCTAATTCCTATAGCCCCCTACTGCCTAGTATAAGTGGATCTGTATGACCGTAGTAAACATGCGCAATCGGAGCTCACATGTTAAAGTGGTCGTTTCTCATGTGACTTTGTAAGCCATTGGCAATATTTAAGTTCCATAAGTAACTCTATTCTACGATACGTTTCGACATTGAGTTTTAAATAGTTTCTTTAAGTTAGTTTACATTTGGATGAGATTTGTAATCATATTTCCTCGCGATAGTGAGGGGAATAAAGTTGTATTACACTTGGCGGCAAAGTTTGTTCAGCTCTCGTGCCTTGAGACCTTCGCAATGCTCAAGATTCCAGTTTTTGAACCACTCGCTACACTCGTGGCTCAATTTTGGAATCTTTCGCTAGCTCAGGTCTCAATATTGGCACGACAGTTAAACAACAACTTTGCCCCCTTGTATAATAAATAACTATTTCCTAACTAGTGCGGAAAAATAATCTTTGCGCAAAAATTTTTTTGCTCTTGTATCGTTTGTATATAAATGTACTATTTTCGACGAGGGTGAAAGTTGGAGCCCGAGTGAAACTAGGGCGACAATCACCAGAGTTAAAAATAAGTTTTTACACGTGTATCGAACGACTTTTTTCATAACAAGTGCCTTAAAAAGAGAAATTTACGCAAGCGAAGCGTGCGCAAGTTTACTTTTCCGCACTAGTTAGGAAAATAATCATTATTTAGTTACTTTTTCTGTAAAAAAGAGCTAGGTCTGATTTCGAACAAGCAGGAATTCGACCCCACAATAACTTTAAATAGGCAAAAATTGGAAACTAAAATACTTTAATTTATTTCGAAAATCACAAAAAGTTTGACTCGTGAAGGATTTGAACCTCCGCCCTCCGATGGTCAAGTTTAGCTGTATATCGGCGCTCTCACCTACTGAGCTAACGAGTCCTTGCTACACCCGATGAAAATACTCATCGTATGCCGCAGGATGATGTCATAAAGACGTAGGCGTAGGCACTAGTGTCAAAACCTAGACTAGTTTAAGTAGACCTGGATATGTATTAGTGTTGTATGTAATCAGAGAGCAGTGTACTGGTCTAGGTTTTTAATCTGACTCATAGCTGGTTCAAATGCGAGTCACAACTTTAAATATATCGACGGAAACTAACAAAAATTTACAGGTATATTTTATAATTACCAAGTAGATTTTATTAAGTCTAGTGTCAAAGTAATAGCGGCTTATTATCGGAAATATGTTTTGGACACCGCATTGAAGTCTTAGGCACGCAAACATTTGGGTTGTAGACCGCAAACATAAGAACGAGACATGTGTCATTTCTCCAGTGCAGTGAATTTCGGACTTTTGTCTGGTCTATTTTGAAGAGAAAGGCGAGTTAAATATGCTAGTATAAATGCAATGAAGAAAGCGATCGTATTTCACTGGCACATACCACTAGCCAGTGGTCACAAATAGGGCTGCCAACTGTCCCGCTACATGCGGGACGTCCCGTTTCTGGGGCCCTAAAGTATGGGTCCCGCAAAGGTTTCACGCGGGACGCCAGTTGTCCCGCTTTTCACGGAATACTAAAAGAATAATATGAATACGTAAATGAAACCAATTTAAGATTTCGTCATGTTAATTTGAATATACCGCGACGTCCGAACCAATAACCCGCGAGCACAGTGCACTGAACGTGTATAACTGCCAAAATATGAATTATTGCGGGTGCATTAGGTTCATCTACATTGAAACGATCTGAAACTAAGCATGGTTTTCTAATGTTAATGTCATTCCCCTACCACATTTTATAGCCAAGTCCCGCAATTTATTCGCGAATGTCCCGCATATCTGTGATTTTGGGTTGACAGCCCTAGTCACAAACGTGCTGCGAGTAAATGTTTTTTTTCCATTTGAAGATTATAGTCAAGGTAAAAGGTAGTCATTATGACTAAAAGTAAATTTAATCACAAAATGTAATATTTTTTATCTTGTTTTTTCTTATAGTAATAAATTGTTTCAACTATAAAATCGCAGTTCTTTGAAATTGGTAACACTTCATATCGTTCACCCTGTAAGTATTTGATTTCGACGTTTTTTGACGCTAGTGGCAAATCATAAGCTTGGTAAGTGTAGGACTATAGATGGTATGGCTTCGCTCACGATACGCGTGGATTTGTCGAAAGAACCAGTAATGACATGACAAGCCACGAGACTTCTTCAATGAAACGATCTCAACCAGCCTCCATAGCCTAGTTGGTAGTGACCCTGCCCATGAAGCTTTCGGTTACGGGTGCGAATCCCGGCGAGGGCATTATATGTGTATTTATTTATCACAAGTATGTATTAATTTATCATGGCTGTCTATGTATTTAAGTATCTATTTGTATATACAGGGTGTTCCACGAGCTACTGAAAACTTGAACGGGGTGATTTGGTAGGTTAAACTGAATAACTTTTACTATGGAGCTAAACCAGAAATCTCAAAAAAAATTGCCTTTTTCATATAAAATGTCGTGATCAATCGGTCAAAATGTATGACTGACAATTTTTTTTATAGATTTCGTGATTGGCCCCATATTAAAAGTTGTTCAGTATAGCCTACTAAATTACCCCGTTCAAGGTTTTCAGTGGCTCGTGGAACACCCTGTATATATCGTCGCCTGGTACCCACACGTCACATGCCTTAATTGAGCTTGCCGCGGGACTAGGTTGATTTGTGTGATATCCCAAAATATTTATTTATTTATTAGTCATATTCCTATGCCACTATCATAAATGAAGTTCTTATTAAAGTGTGGACTGGCATAGGTGCCAGTAGCATAAAAATACGAACATTATTGACACAACTGTTGTGTCACTTGTGTCGCCGGCATAGGAGTTCTATCTTTTCGGTCACAGATTCGTGTCACTGGCATAGGAGTTCTAAGACATGATTTTTATCGGCATAGTAATAGGAGGTAAATTGTTAAAACTGCCCTTTAGTACCGTTTGGTAGCTGGCTGCCAAATAGGAAATCTGGATTCCTGCCTGGACCCAATTTCATCACATTGACAAGTGTAAATTTACTGTTTCTCCGATCTGGGGCGTCTGTAGGCTACAGTTACCGTTTACCATCGGAAGGGCCGTGCCACTGACGTATAATGTAGTGCGGGAACTTTAATAAATCAGCAGTAAATAACTACTTTTATGCGAAGCAAAATTACAATTGTCACAAAAATCACGACAATTATAGCGAAATTCCGACTTATGTCGAACCTCATGTCAAAATTTAATGAGAATTGTACTAAATCTTGCGACGATTGTCACGGGTTTCGGAAAATAAAAAGTAGTTTATTAAATATTTAATAACGTTATTAGTAATAATTTTATGTTGGTGGCAAACAAGCACATGGACCGTCCGATAGTAAGCGGTAGCCGTAGCCTACGGAGGCCTGTAACGTCAGTAACAGTGATATTTTACAATTGTCACACTTGTAATTATGGTGAAATAGGCCACTGGTGGCCAGCTATGAAATGGGAGTCACTTTCCCACCTAGTAACCGGATTTGGTAGCTAAGGCACTACCACGACCTTCGAAATTAGCAAATTTCGAGAATTTGTCTCTCACTCTCAATGACGCCTTCGTTGGAGTGACGGAGAAAAATCCTCGAAATTTACGAATTTCGATATAGTAGGCCAGGCTTCAAAATGGAAAATTGGTTTCCCGCTCGGTGGGGAATGGGGAATGAAATGGGAATAACTTTCCCATCTCGTAGCCAGATTTGGTAGCTGATTACTAAACGTGGTTACAAATGAGTAATGGAAAAGTCCCATTTTGTAACCAGTTACAACAAGGGAGTCTATTTAGAAACAGAAATTAATTTATTCATGACACACAATAAAGGACGAAGTAAATAAGACAGTACACAAAAGAAAAAGAAAAGGTGCCACGAAATGGTCTCATCTCAGCATGTTGCTGGCGTGAGCCAGCGCTGATCTTCCGATGAGACCATTAAGTGAAAGATTTGTCGTTTCGAAGCTGAAACGTGAGTACAAAACGGTAATAACAAATTCCCGAGTTAACCCCTAGTATGCTTCCTGTCAAATTACGTTACTGTAAAAGTTACCTTGACACTTAAAACAATAGATTGAAATTCCCACACATCCGTGTCTAAGCATACGAGGGGTTAAAGCCCTACTGGGATTTTATTCGCATTGGGATTACCTACTAGGATTTTAATGCGTTACCTAACTGGTTACGAAACTTTGGCTATCAAACGATACTAAAGGAATACTGCTGACCGATTTTGTTGGTGTGGGGATAGTTTGCAACACGAGGATATAGGATAGTTATTACCGCGAAAATAGCCTTTGTGTGCAGACGAGGTCGCGATCACAACTACAAAATAAAACACTCATCAAAAACCATAACTCCTCTTAAGTATTTTAATGCACAAATCTTAAAAACATAGGCAGTATTACATACTACGTTATAATAATTACAAAAACTACTTAAGTCCATAACAAATTTACAATTTTGTTCATTATTTACATTTCCGAATCGATATATTTTTGAGTCCAAGTGTATAATTTCATTTAGTCTGTGTATTTGACATATTACATTCAAGAACGATACAAGAGACAACAAGAAAATAACTGTCTCAGGTTCATAATAAATTAATTTAATACTATTTATTTAGTTATATTTTATTACTTGAAAACAAAAAAATATAACGGTGTATAAGGGTCAAAATTCTTTTCGTTGTCTTATTTTGTGTCCCTAAAATACGTGACGCAGTGGTGATTTTTGTAAGAGATGATGTTTTGTTTTCAATGTCTGAAGTATGGATTTAAATCTATCGTGTAAAAGAAATACAAGTGCACCGGATTTTTTTATATATACTTAGTCGAAACAGTAAATAAAAACGTGACAGTGGTATGAAACAAGACAACGAAAGGAATTTTGACCCATAAAAATTATTACTTGTATACTTTCATCCAAATATAATTCAGACAAGTATAAAAACGTCGACTTATGTTAAGAAGGAATATAAAAATATTGGATTATACAATTGAAACATTCGTTCATTCCATTTTCTTATTATAGTGTAGACCAGCGGTCGGCAACCGGCGGCCCGCGGGCCGCATGCGGCCCGTAAAGGGGTCAGTTGCGGCCCGCGGACCTCCTTGACTATTTTGTATATCGTGAATGTTAAAATCACGAAATGCATCAAAGATCATACACATTAACAGAAAACCTAATTATAAAACGGAGGCGACTATTATTATTATTAAAATATATGTATTTCGAGTCAGTGCCATGGCAACAGACAGGGTGGCGCAGCAATACGGGCGCTTGTTGTATTTTTCCCCGCGCCCTTTTCACACCGCCGCGTTATATAGTATTTTACGGACTAAATTGACATAATTATGACAGCCAATTAAATTGATACCAAGAACAGCAAAATAAAAATAGTAAATGGACAAATTGCAACGTACTAAATTTAATAAGAGTATAGGTATAAATTCAAATAATAAATAGTTATTTGCAGTCTCTCTTGTATTTAAAAAAAACAAACATTTTTCGACGTATTGCCGTGAAAGTAAATTCGTCTACCTTATCTTTGATTTGAACGTTAATTTTGTACCGGGTTTCAGAGGCGAAGTAAAGAACTTCTTGAAATACCAACAATGTCCGATGTAGTCATAACACGCTCGGCCTCGCGGGCTCCCGCGCCTCTGTCGGACTGCGGCCTTCGCAAGGGTTCGAAGCGAACCGTCGGGTCTCCGGCCCTCCAGTTCGCTTGTTAAGACAGTTAGATAGGGCATTTGTACCGCGTGGGCTCGATCGTGATCGTGACGCTCTGGGCCTTCGGCCTTACGCGGAGCTCGGCCTTCGGCTCTCTGGTTCGGCTTATTTAGCTACTGAGGTAGTTGAACGCTTCGTAGCTAAATTTTCTCGGAGCTCGGACTTCGGCCTCGCTTTAAATTACTTGGAGTTGGGGTGAAGTTCCGGGCTTTCGGCCTCCCACCCTGAAGCTCGCTCGTTAGGTAGGGCAGTTGTACCGCGGGGGCTCAATCGTGACGCTCTGGGCCTTCGGCCTTACGCGGAGCTCGGCCTTTGGCCCTCTGGCTCGGCTTATTTAGCTACTGAGGTAGTTGAACGCTTGGTAGTTGAATTTTCTCGGAGCTCGGCCTTCGGCCTCGCTTTAAATTACTTGGAGTTGGGGTGAACTTCCGGGCCTTTGGCCTCCCACCCTGAAGCTCGCTCGTTAGGTAGGGCAGTTGTACCGCGGGGCTCGATGGTGACGCTCCGGGCCTTCGGCCCTACGCGCAGCTCGGCCTGCGGCCTTCGCAAAGGTTCCAAGCGAACCGTCAGGTCTCTGGCCCTCCAGTTCGCTTGCTAAGGCAGTTGTAGCGCGGGGGCTCGATGGTGACGCTCCGGGCCTTTGGCCCTACGCGCAACTCGGTCTGCGGCCTTCGCAAAGGTTCCAAGCGAACCGTCGGGTCTCCGGCCCTCCAGTTCGCTTGTTAAGACAGTTAGGTAGGGCAGTTGTTCCGCGGGGCTCAATGGTGACGCTCCGGGCCTTCGGCCCTGCGCGCAGCTCGGCCTGTGGCCCTCTGGCTCGGCTTCTTTAGCAACTGAGGTAGTTGAACGCTTCGTAGCTAAATTTTCTCGGAGCTCGGACTTCGGCCTCGCTTTAAATTACTTGCGAGTTGGGGTGAAGTTCCGGGCCTTCGGCCTCCCACCCTGAAGCTCGCTCGTTAGGTAGGTCAGTTGTACCGCGGGGGCTCGATCGTGACGCTCTGGGCCTTCGGCCTTACGCGGAGTTCGGCCTTCGGCCCTCTGGCTCGGCTTATGTGGCTACTGAGGTAGTTGAACGCTTGGTAGCTAAATTTTCTCGGAGCTCGGCCTTCGGCCTCGCTTTAAATTGCTTGGAGTTGGGGTGGCCTTCTGGGCCTTCGGCCTCCCACCCTGAAGCTCGCTCGTTAGGTAGGGTAGTTGTACCGCGGGGCTCGATGGTGACGCTCCGGGCCTTCGGCCCTACGCGCAGCTCGGCCTGCGGCCTTCGCAAAGGTTCCAAGCGAACCGTCGGATCTCTGGCCCTCCAGTTCGCTTGCTAAGACAGTTAGGTAGGGCAGTTGTACCGCGGGGGCTCGCCCATAATTACTGGGGTTCGGGACCCCGAAGTGAAGTTCCGGGCCTTTGGCCCTCCGCGGGGTCGGTCTACGGCCTCCCGACCTGAAAGCTCGCCCTTCGGGCTCGCTTAATTTACTTGTGATTTTGGCTTTTTGTTCCGGGGCGCGATCTTAAAATTCAAAGTATCAGGCCCACATAGTATCCGTATGCCAAATTTCAGCGCGCATGGACCATTATTTTAAAAATTTCGTTTAGATGCCTTTTTGTCCAGTAAGTCCGAAAAAAATGTTTTTGGAAGTGGAGAGCCCAAAAGTCACGCACACGGATTTCCAGCCCAATCCGATAAAATAAAAATGAAAAATCGTCGATTAACATGTTATTTGCATAATAGTAAATTGCTATATTCGACTCTTTCTTATTTCGTCCTTATTGACAACCGATAAGGTTAGTTTTTTTTTTCTAACAAAACCTAGGTACATATTAACAAAGTGCGGCCCGCGTCAATTTTTTTAACTACTATGTGGCCCTTGGATGCTAAAAGGTTGCCGACCCCTGGTGTAGACCAATGTCACCAATAGCTAAAATGATAACTAATATGTACTTCAAAAATTCAGTTCCGCACATTGATTATAAATATAAAATACACAGACATAGTAGGTAGTAGGATAAAAAAACTTGTACTTTATACAGGTATCCGATAAGCGGGCTTAGCACAGAGTAATGCGATAGGTAATTTGCGGGCGATATACACGCCTGTCCCTTACCAACAGTATTAATTAACCGATTCGTTGAGTGTTCCATTTTCAAAAACTTTTATCTGTGTCGGCGAACAATTATTTCATGATACGCCAAGCGTGCCTTACCCTGATATGATGACACGCCTATCGTGTCATACGCCATTGGTTAAAAACATTCATGACACGCCTCGCGTGTCATCCGCACTAAAACGGTTAAACAGGGACATGTATATCTCATTGAAGTCGTTGTACGTGTACATCTTTATTCAACCGACTTAGATAGAGCCTTAATCAATTTAATCATGTGCTAAGAGCGCAGGCAGTTACAGATAGTTCAACTCATCTTTGCGCGCGGCGCGGCGATATGTGTGCGTGCGCTTGTAATTATACAGTTTTCATTTGTTTTTGTTTTGTGTGGCAGTGACGCGGCCGTTGTCGTCCGAGCAACACGTATACAGTGTGTTAACATGAGACTGGCTTTTATTGAAACCGAGGAATGCGATGCAGATTTTTAGCCAGACCGTGAACATTATTCGATTCAAAATGCTAATTTTAAAAGTAATTAACTTTCTAAGAAAAGTTCATTGAGAAGCAATGTACTTCAAAATGAATCGTTAATTTGCACTTGACAATGACAGATCGCAGCCACTCATAACGTTTGACAACTAAGCAGTACACGCGTTACATTGATCGTTCGGAGGAAATAAAATTAACTGTACGGTCAATTTAATTATTTCTCAAATGTTAATAATTGAAAACGATTGCTAGTAATGCGTATTATTACCCATTTTCGTTAAAGCTCGGGTCATGGTAACACACTGTATAAACAAGGTTTACTCACACATAGCGCCGCGCGCAAAGATGAGTTGAACTACCTGTACTAAAAGTATCTTCAATAACTATAAATCTACGCAACTGTTGCCCGTATCGTTTTTTACCCTGTAGATATAGTTAAGTTTTTATAAGTTTGAGTAAGGTTGCGGCTCCACTGACGCGGAGCGGAGCGGAGTGGAGCGGAGCGGAGCGGAGCTGTGGGAGCTCGGCCAATGAGAGAGAGGTGCATGCAGACCAAACGAGCGTTCACTGTTCTAACCCCCTACTCTACGAAATTCAATCGCTACACAAATCACGTTGATTTCGTAGAGCGGGGGATAGAACAGCGAATGCTCGCTTGGTCTGCATGCACCTTCACAGTGATTCGAATTAAGAATGTAATTGGTCAATTTTGCACATCTCCGTGTTAGTGAAGCCGCACCTTAAGGTAAGCTCAAAAGGGGAAAACACCATTCTGACAAACACTTATTTATAAATATAACTTTACCAACAAATAACAATTACTATTTATGTTTTATTAATTAAAAATCTATGAGTGAATGTAGTTTGTATTAAATGTATTTATAGAGAAAAATGGTACCTTGTTGCTTTCGGAAATAAACATCATACTGTCAAGACACAAATATAACTGCTTTTTCTCAAACATGCAATGAAATATTGTCTTTACGTTCCTTAAAATAGACTCGGAAGTATCGCTTTTAGGCCGTAGTAACTCACCGAGATGGAAATGGAATTTCATAACACTTTTCAGACCTAGGCCTATAAAGTAACTTTTATTTTTTAATTTCGACATAAACATTGTCATTATTATTTTTTGTATTTCTTTGTATGTTTGAGAAAGCACTATACATGCCTCGGCGTGAAAACGGGTTCCCGGCCTTGTAACCTATCCGTATATACCGACTTGGCCGGAAATCCTCATTTTCCCGACCTCTGATGTAATGTACTATTTTTCCTGTGTCCAGTTTAATTATTAGTACAAAATACTGCGAAGGACTTATGAAAAAGACTTTTCCTCAAACTTGCAATGAAATGTTGGCATTACGTACGTCAAATTAAACCAGGAAGTACCATCTCGCTGCTTCGATGATTGAACTTGATATGTAAAGGCATATCATCTACTTTGCAGTAGTTAGAAACATGACTATTTCTAAGTAACTTGTGGGGCATCCAATTGTTAGTTATTCATAGAGTTAGCAAAACATATTCCGACTCAGGATTTAAATTTCACCCTGTATATTGTGATAAGACCGAAAGGGACAAACAATACTTAGCGGCTTGCTAAGTTAGGAGACATTTATGAATAAGGGGGTGTCAACACTATACTGGCATGCAACAAGGTACCCTCTAAACATGTAACACCAAGACTATTACATCGAGAATCAGCTATTCACGGAATCCATCAATAACTTCAGGATCGATGGCAAAAAAATGTACATAGTAAGGTATTACTTAAAACAAAAATTACGCGTCAATTGTGTTACGAAAGATAATCATACTAATTATAGTAAGGTACACCCGGCTGAGATCGGATCTCATGTAAGATCGGATGAACGCAATAACTACTAAAATAGTAGTATTTTTCCTCACTGACATTATTATGCATGACGCCATTTCACCCCGCCCCTTTCGCTAGTATGCAGCAACCGGATGGGATGGGTCCGCCCAATACCTACTCGATGCTCTCGATAGGATGCAGCGGCGGGCAGTCCGTATTATAGGCGACTCTAAGGTTACCAGGCACCTTGAACCCCTTCAACTACGTAGGGACATTGGTTTTCTGAGCGTTTTTTATCGCCTGTACCATGGTGAGTGTTCTGAAGAGTTATTTTCCCTCATCCCGCCCTCCCCTTTCCGTTATAAAACCACACGTGCCGGTTTGCGGTGTCACTCTTTCACCGTGGAAAATATTCCCACACGTACTAAGAAATTCGGCAATTCCTTCATATGCCGGACTATTAAAAAGTGGAATTCTTTACCGGCACATGTGTTTCCGCATACCTATAAGTTGGGACCCTTTAAACGAAGCGTGAAGGAGCATCTAGCGGGCCAGCAAGGCGGTGGCAACTGACAGGTTACTGATTGTCTCCTGTTCGTTGCCGCCGCGATTTGGGCTCTACTTTTCACTTACGATCAGGTGGAGTGGAGCCACTTTGTTGTGCCAACATAAAAAAAAACCGCTCAGCCGCATCAGTCGTCTCGTCAGCTATGAACGTTTAAAAAAAAGTGAATTTTTCGAGAATTTTTGGATATCCGATCTTTAACAGGAAGCTATGCACCTTTTTCTCCTTACTTTAGAATTGAAATTAGATTCCGATCTTAAGCCAATAAGGTTTTCGGTTGGGTGTCTTGAAAAAAAAAAATAGTGCAAGTTTGAATGTCGATTACTCCAAAGGTATTCGATTGAGCGGCATCAAGTAAATTTATATTGAAGACTTGATTTCTTTTTTATCGCGTAGATTAAACATCTGCAGGTAAAAGTTAGTAAGAATAAATTTATGATTTTGCTTGATTGATTTTTGTGACATCCTTTCAACTCACCGAAAAATAGTCCGGTCTTACCCGAGTGTACCTTACTCTGTCCAAAAACCTTTGGCAGTAGAATTACTCGCCGTTTTTCACTGCTAATAGTTGTTACACAAAAGGACCACGGGCAAATTTGTATGGGCACTGTCCCCACCCATCCACAAACATGAAACATGTCTCATTTAATTGTAGCGAAATTGTAAATTGTAACTTTATAAAACGCGACCCTGCAAGTTCTTACGTAAGTGATAGGGACCGTCCCTAAAATTTACGTAAGAACTTACAGGTGTACGAGCGCTTTAAGCTTATTGTACTGAAATGTACAGAATATGTATGTAACATATCCAACGTTAATTCTCTTAAATTTCCATACGTTTTGTAAGAAAAAAACGCATCGCGGCAATAAGTATAATGACTGTCAAACGAAAAAATATTACTAAAATGTAGATTGCAGTAGTTTTTCTACAGAAGTTATATTTAATAAATTGGAAAGTACTTCAAAGAGCATCTCATTTGACAGTATACAAACGTGACGTCACTTTTATGTATATCATATAAAACTTCATACAGTCGATCGTTTTGACAGTCATCATTCCTATTATGCTGCAGACGTATTTTTTTGTAAATAACCCACTTGTGAGTGATACATTGTAACATGTAATTCGTAATCTAGTTAAAGTCGACGAAAATTGTGCGTCGTCGCTCAATTGCAAAAGTGAGTAAGAAGAAAATTGTAACAAGGTACGATAAATTTCCCTTCAAAAATCGCAAATTTCGGGCAATTTGTCAGTTAAATTAATTAATTAAAGTTTTTACGACTTTATTGAAGATAGATTACTGCGATCGCCAACCCGCTTGCTCAGCGTGGCGATTATGGGCATTACCTCCTAATGCGTTAATCCTCATCATCATCAGCCTATGATAGTCCACTGCTGGACGTAGGCCTCTCCTATTAACTATGCGTTAATACGCTTACGTAATAGGAGAGGTTACCGTGTGGTGACGGCAGTAAGAATACATTTGTCACCACCCCAACTCCTGCGGATGTCGTAAGAGTCGACTAAGGGATTGAAGTGTCACCGACCATTATTTGTTAAAAGATTGATGATGGGCAGCAGCATCATCATCAAGGATCGGACAAACGCCCGTCATTTGGATAACATAACCCTGTTCCGTATGGTAGAGACTTCCTTATCTTATGATGTTAACATATTTTATTAATTTAAGGTATTTATTTAAGATATTTTTTTTATAATACGAACACAAAGTATCTCTTTAGGAGATCCCAACTATTTCTTAGATATTTGTGCACACCATGATTGTTCGAAACGTCGTTACGTCAATTAATATTCGCGATATAATCCGTTTCAATCGTTTCATTTCATGAATAACTATCGCGGTAACCGAAGGATATAATTATTAGGGTTAGGATTTTGGTGGCATTTATGGAACAGAGAGCAGTGGAGTCGATGTTACAAACATTTTTTACTTGAATAAATGATTAACTTATAAATTAATTACGAAATAGTGTTTAGTTCAAGCTGGATTTATGAATGAATTTAAATAAATAACATGGATTTTATTTTTGAGAGTCTAGAAAAATAGTAATTTTCAATAAAAATGTTGATAAATGAGAAAATATATTTATTTGATTTTCAAGGTTCTAGTTTTCTTGAAGCCAATAAATATTATACAATAATCATAAGCTATATTATAAAGAAAATGATTGAACTTCATTTCATAGGTAGTCAAATATTAAAACAATAAAATTATTTAAAACTTAAAATGGGCGAAACCCTGTTTAAAAGAATATATTAATGTATTATTTTTGATTAATTAATTATTCAATCAATCATAAACAGTTTCAGCAACGACTCCACTGTTCTCTGTTCACCTAATGCCACCAAAATTCCTAACCCTAATAATTATACACTCAATAGATCAAAATTCAATATCAAAAATTCAACGTCGTTTATTTGTCATAAATTCCACAATCAGGGTACATACAAGTAAGAATTAGTTGGGATCTCCTAAATAGATAATTAGTGATAGTGTTATTTAAAAAATATCACTAAATAATAAAGATAAGGAAGTCTCTACTGTACGGAACGGGGTTATTTTTTCGAAATGACGGGCGTTTGTCCGATCCTTGATCATCATAGTGGATACATTACTGCGATCGCCAATCCGCTTGCCCAGCGTGG
>JALPQI010017264.1:0-27203 GCA_025490895.1 Thaumatotibia leucotreta
GAGATACCCGCTCACCCGAGACTCCGATACAAGAGATGCGGTATACATATGTTTACCGACTAATATTTATTGGTACTGGACGGGAAGTTTGTGTCCAAACTTGGCAATAAAAAGTGAACTTATAGTGAAAGTGGCTATTTTGTCAGCAGTGCCTAGTTTGGACATTCGAAATGAAAACAGTGTGAATTATATAGAAGGATTCGCTTTTAGCATCCGGAGAATTAAAAGACTAGAAGTAAAAGTGGAGTCGAAAGTATGGTAAATTTCCGATTTTTTGATACACAATTGAAAATGTTTAAAGTTTTACTAAATTTTAAAGGCGTTTTAAAATTCTGTTGTTTCTATGCACCATGCATACATTTTAAATGAATGTTGCCACTCTATGAATTGTTATTATTTAGCATTTATGGAATATTGATTGTAATGGTATTAATTCGTCATGGTTAGTCTTAAATGTATACTGAAAAGTATTGTGCCATGCTATTTAATGTAGTTTTTAGATAGAAAGTCCTTTGCAATAATGGAGGTTGCATTATTATGGCAGAATATAAATTATTTTAATTATAATACATTGTGTACTTAGGGCGGTAAACAAGAAATTACGAACGAGTGTGAATTCAATTAATTCTAACACGAGTTCGTAATTCTTGTACCGCCCGTGGCACACACAATGTTTTTCATCACACCTGTGATGCAAAAAAGTAAATAATAGTACATTGTGCATCAAGGGAGGTAAGTACGGAATTACTAACGAGAGTGTTAGAAGAGAGGCTTTTATGACTCGAGTTAGTATTCCGCTTACCGACCGTGATGCATACAATGTTTTTCATCACACTTGCCGACAAAAAAATAAGTTTTAAGAAATAACATTATTAAATGACGTATAGACATTTCTATTACTCCCTAGGGAATTTCACTTTTCTATTACTCCCGCTGCGCGCGCAAACAATGGCGCGCTTAGACAGCAAGTGTGATGAAAAACAATATATTTTCACAAAACTACTCTAAAATGGTCTAAATCAGGGATGACTTAATTTCATAATTTTCATAAAAGAAATCTCGGCGTGCGCCGGACCCCGCTAGTGCGACGTAATGTTGTATGAAAATCCTTAACGGCATACTATGACGTAATGACGCACCTACACACCGCATCACCGCAGCGTTGCGGCGCACTTACGGAACAGGTGTGATGAAAAAATCTATACAGATATGAAACTTCATACAGTTGATCTGCGAGGGTTTGAAAATATATCAATTTTGGTCTTAGATAAATATTGATTATATAAATTAAAAAAACAGATAGTTAAAAAAAACTCGTAGTCGCCATCAGATATATCATAGCGTCCAGAGCGTTCAAAAATATCTGAACACGCCTTTACTCCTATAACGATAAAGGCGCGTTCAGATATTTTTGAGCGCTTAGACGCTACGATATATCTGATGGCAAATGTGCGTGGTTTTGAAATTCTTCTTGAGTGGCCTGAGATTGCGATTGGTGAAGCGTACTCAAATATGAGCATTTTATCAACCATTGTTGCAAATGGCTGCCTATCTCTGTTTAAAGTTAGTACACAAGGTTGTCAGCTTATTACAGTTTTATATTTCTTCTGTCTTCCAATTTTAGGTACTTTAGCTTTGATATACGTTTCAAGTGTTAGATCTGTTATTATTCTCATTCTACGATCTGTTAATTAGGTTTTGAAATTAGTTTTTATAAAGAAATATTGATCTTTATAAAAATAATTGTCATGTGTGACAATCGTTGCGAAATGGAAATTCTATTTGAAATAATGATTACATATCTATGTATATTTTCATAGAATATTCCATAGTATCCAGAGCTGTATGTATTTAAAATGTATTTTTCGCGATACTTCGCAATATAAAACAGTAGGTATATCCTAAAATATTTCTACTCTTACAGTGACTTTATAACACATTATTTTGTACAATTAGAATTATACGGGTAGTAGGTTACCGCGTTATAGTCTGTGTCAAAATGGACACGAAATTAGCCGTTTTGACGCAAACTATAGTATAATACCGCGTTTATATAACATTGCATTTTTTTGCGAAATTTGATATTTAATTAAAATAAACGTTAATATTCAATACTACTTAAAATAAAAAGTATTTCGCCGTCGATAATCTACATCAGAACATTCAGTATTATTGATGGACATTGCCATTATGGATGATGTCAATCAGTAATACTGTCAATAAATATAATACTGATGGGGCGAGTCGAATGTAATGTCACTTTAACAACAGATTATTCGTGTTAGAATAAGGACTGTTAATGGTCGACAATCAGGTAACGCTGTAAAGACAATCAACTTAGATAAAACACCGTTTCTTGAATGAAATTGAGGTGTTTTATCAAAGTTGATTGGTTGCCATTGTGTGTAAAAAAATCTGGCAACGGAAAATACCTCGAGTTGCCAGCTTGCGCTAGAGTTAAACCCTGCATATACTCTATGCAATATCAGATATCCTTAGATGTATGTGATGGATATCTGAGTTTGCAAAATATTGTCTATGGCGGGCCACACCCTAGCGTCTGCTAATATACACGTGCGGCTGACGAACGCGACTTCTATCACGTTTGATATTGTAATTCGTCTTTGCCAACCGCACGTATAACTTAGCACAACATTTTCAAAAAATATTAATGTTTCGTTAACAATAACTTATAATTCGTAAATTAAGGTTAAATGTATTTTAAAGTAATTGCGCATTTTTGATAATTTCTGTACGAATAAAGAATCTAGTCTTCAAATTTGTAATGCCTATTCTAAAATATGTTTGCATTATTTTGTCAATATCGTTCCGTTGAAAAAATGACCAACTTTTTTGTATATTTATATAATAGGGTTATCCAGTCGAGGTGTGGGCAATGTAGTGGCTCTTCGGAAACTAAAAAAATACATTAAAAAAGAACAATATGAAATTTCATTGAATAAAATTTAAATTTTCCACGTTGAACGATAAGGGCTCATGCGTAAAACGTCGAAATGTTAGATTTTCTCGCGTTTGCGATTTGACTTTGATCGTCTAATCGTAACCGTGAATATGTCTGGACCGAATACGAAAAAAAAGCAATAAATATACAGTGTGAAATTTATCTGGCGTCCGAAGGGTAATTCTTTGCAAAAACCATCTCGACATTTATAATCGTTATTCCGCATATTTTTTTTAAATATGATATCGTAATGTAAGTAAATGTACTAAATGTTTAATATTACTCTAAGAATATTTTAATTGTTTTTTAAATATTAACAGTGTCTCGTAAGTTTTAAATCTTAGCTAGAAATATAATGAGACTTTACTATAGGTAATTTAATTTCTTTAAGGATAAATTAAAATAAATGAATGTTTTAGTGTTTTATCGATTGTAAGCATGATAACAAATTTGAATATAAACCAAAGTTTAAGTATGCGAAAATTCGTAAAAAACCTAAATGGTATATGAATGTAAATGTAATTGAAATAATGAAATAAATAATCGTAAATACCGCTGCATTTTCAATTATTACTTATTCTGTTTAGATTTTTAGTTGAACTCCTACGATCATTTTTTTTGTACCAATATCGTCTTATGGTTTGGATATGAAATAATATTTTAATTGAAACTTTTTTTCTATCAAAAAAAGAGTCAAAAGGACCCAGGAATATCTCATTCAATGTGTAACCATTTTTCATACTCTCCACATGTCATTATGATGGTAGAAAAATAGAACGAACGACAAATTTGCATATTTTTATATACATAAGTATACGATAATCGTGATTTTTCAATATATTCAATAACTGATTTTACATGAAGTAATGGTCTTACTGATGGCGGCAGTCCCAAAATAAATGAATTATTTAGTCATGTTTACTCTTTGCCTGTGCACAAACTTAACAGGCCTAAGGGATCAAAGACTTGGAACGTTTTTGATAATATTGATCTCTTTGTAACCTTTTCATCAGATTCATAAGGCTTAATTGCATAGTTTAGAATATCTTGGCTGGGCAGCCAGCCCTGTCCAAGTGTTTGACAAGATTGGCTCAATGCCAAATGATCATTTTGATTAATAGAATCAGAACTTAATAACTCGTTTGAATTCGAGCGGTATTTACGTAGGTTAAAGCAACCGGCGGTTAGGACCTTTGATACCTCGGCTTGTATATGAAGCACAGCTATAGCAAAACTAATGTGAGATTCATTAGCGTCCCGTTCTAGGAGCTCACTCTCGAGGCTTTCAGAATTAACTATCTCAATCGAAGTTTACAGCCCGTCTAGGCGCGTGGATAGCTCTGTAACTTTATTTAATCTTAAGGTAAGCTCATTAAATTTAATTTCCGTTAACACTTCATCATCTTTAATTGTATTTAAATAACCACGAAATTTAGACACTTGACCCTTTATGGATCCACGCTTAATGCGTAATTCGGCCAAGAGAGCTTCCTTTTTTGCAGCTTCAGTCATGTTGAATTGTGTTTGTTAACTGAGCTGGCAAAACAGACGAATTGATTTGAGAAAAAAAATTATTTAGAGTTAAAAAGTATCCACGTCAGCAAAAGTTAAATTGGCAAAACCGCTCACGCCCCTGATGCCTTCAACAGCTACGCCGAGGTGGCCCGGTGCGCAGCCACGTGGTCACACGTGGCACGCGAAGCACACGTGGGCACGTGGTATGTATGCGTGGCACGCGGCGCGCACGTGGGCAGCCTCGTCACTGAAATCGTGCAAAAGAAAGGGTGCATATGCGTGCAAGAACCAAAGCGCAGGCAAGGGTGGCGTGAAGTTGAATGAAATTGTCTATGTCAGCAAAGAGAAAAGGAAATAAGTTAAATTAATTTTAGAATGGCACACGTGCGCTTGCAAACAAGGGTTTTTTAAGTGCAAATGAATTAAGCGTAAATGCGTAGGCAAGCTGGCGATAACATAGGCACATACAAGCCGCTTCAGTCAGGTTTTAAATGAATGCGTTAGGTATTTATTATTATATTTTTAAGGGAATGCACAGGTTTTCACTGCACTGCCTTATTTAATTAAGAAAGCCTAACTAGATAGGCACTGAAGCGGTATTTAAGTTAACTCACACAACGTGCACTGAGAGGTTAGGTATTTAAAGATCACTAAAAACAAGCTGATAAGAAACTGTCCTGTAGGTAAAAACACAAATAGATGCAATAAATCGCAGTAGGCACTCAGTTTAAAGACAATTTAGTTGGGATTCAAGGTTATTTAAGTTAAAGTAATTTGTCGAGTTTAGTTACGTAAGCAGTGGCGTGCACAGGGTTTTTAGTTAGGGTAGGCAATTTTTTTTTATCTGAGCAAACAAACAATATTGACCATCGCATTGCAAACTCACAAGTGGATAGACGGGAGTAAAGTAAAAGAGTCTAGGTATAGCTTGCGACAATAACTAAGTTTTTTATCTCGACCGCCGACTTTTGTTAACGTCCTAATGCTTTTCAAATCGCTCATGTTTTCTAAAGAAGAGTGAAAGGTTTTTAAATATGCGTAGCATTAATCATCGGTGAATTCGAAATATAAGTGTAATACCTAACGAGTGAAATAGCTAAAATACAATGTTCATTAATGCTATAAGTACAATTTCCGAGTACAGAATACATTGACTTTTGAAGCCACCATCAACTAACTAGGTATTCACAATTTATTCTCATAGCATAATTCCGTCACGCACAGTCACAAGTCACAACACTTACATGAAAATAAACGTAAAAAAAATCTGTTAGAACCGAATTGTATTAATATAACAATGAATGAGTTTTGTTTTGATAGATTTTCTACTGATTAACCTCAAACCTGTATCTCAAAAATCAAAACCGACTCGCGACTGTTTGTAAACAAATAAACCTGACAGAATGTAATGCCTCTCACTTCAAGTAAAAATCGCAATATAGGAGAGTTCTTAAAATTAGTCGTATTACATCTCGAGGCTCGGTAAGTCAGAGAGAGACCGACATTGGCCGTCCTTCTCGCACATATGGTGCACTGGGCAAGAATATGTATATACTTCACGGACATGTCTACACAAACGCACTGTGTGAGTGTGTGTGTTTTTGTAGGCTCCGATCGCCGTTGCCTTACCCCAGATGGGGCTTGGGCAGCCGCGCGCTAGGCTAGCTAGCGCGCGCGGAAATTTAAATCGCCGCGAGCTACGTTAATATAAATATTTATGTGGATTTCTTTCAGAAAACATGACAAATTATTATAATGAAGACGAAAAAGTATATGTAGAGTGTGTTCTGCTAGGGTAGGCAGTGCCTATTTGCCTATATGGAGTGCACGCTACTGAAAGGTCGTAAGTAAGATAAGAGTCGGTATAACATGTTTATACATCTCCCCGCAGATGGGTCGGCCTCGCCCTACTATCCCTCCTAGTCCCCTGCCTGTGCTGCTACCCTGTGCTGGTGAGCGCGCACCGCGCCGCCCGCCGCGCGCACCTGGCCGGCGGCGCGCACCGCCCGCCGTGCGCCCCTCCCCCCCCCCCAGCCCACGCACACGGCGCGCAACTAGCCGCCCCCGTAGTCACATGTCCGAGCTGACGGTTCACGAGGGACTTATGTGTAGTGCGACTGAAGAGTTAGCTGGCATGAGAGATTAGAACCGATCGACGTACGAGATACCCGCTCACCCGAGACTCCGATACGCGAGATGCGGTATACATATGTTTACCGACAAATATTTATTCATGTTTGGAAATTGGTACTGGACGGGAAGTTTGTGTCCAAACTTGGCAATAAAAAGTGAACTTATAGTGAAAGTGGCTATTTTGTCAGCAGTGCCTAGTTTGGACATTCGAAATGAAAACAGTGTGAATTATATAGAAGGATTCGCTTTTAGCATCCGGAGAATTAAAAGACTAGAAGTAAAAGTGGAGTCGAAAGTATGGTAAATTTCCGATTTTTTGATACACAATTGAAAATGTTTAAAGTTTTACAAGTAACTAAATTTTAAAGGCGTTTTAAAATTCTGTTGTTTCTATGCACCATGCATACAATCAATTTATCTACGTTACAAATGTTATGGATGTCCATTTTAATTCGGTGACGTACAATGTTGCCATATTTAAATGAATGTTGCCACTCTATGAATTGTTATTATTTAGCATTTATGGAATATTGATTGTAATGGTATTAATTCGTCATGGTTAGTCTTAAATGTATACTGAAAAGTATTGTGCCATGCTATTTAATGTAGTTTTTAGATAGAAAGTCCTTTGCAATAATGGAGGTTCATAATAATGCAGAATATAAATTATTTTAATTATAATACATTGTGTACTTAGGGCGGTAAACAAGAAATTACGAACGAGTGTGAATTCAAGCCCGAGCCGAAGGTGAGCCGAAGGTTCGTAATTCTTGTACCGCCCGTGGCACACACAATGTTTTTCATCACACCTGTGATGCAAAAAAGTAAAAAATAGTACATTGTGCATCAAGGGAGGTAAGTACGGAATTACTAACGAGAGTGTTAGAAGCCCGACGCCGTTAGGCGGAGGGCTTTTATGACTCGAGTTAGTATTCCGCTTACCGACCGTGATGCATACAATGTTTTTCATCACACTTGCCGACAAAAAAATAAGTTTTAAGAAATAACATTATTAAATGACGTATAGACATTTCTATTACTCCCTAGGGAATTTCACTTTTCTATTACTCCCGCTGCGCGCGCAAACAATGGCGCGCTTAGACAGCAAGTGTGATGAAAAACAATATATTTTCACAAAACTACTCTAAAATGGTCTAAATCAGGGATGACTTAATTTCATAATTTTCATAAAAGAAATCTCGGCGTGCGCCGGACCCCGCTAGTGCGACGTAATGTTGTATGAAAATCCTTAACGGCATACTATGACGTAATGACGCACCTACACACCGCATCACCGCAGCGTTGCGGCGCACTTACGGAACAGGTGTGATGAAAAAATCTATACAGATATGAAACTTCATACAGTTGATCTGCGAGGGTTTGAAAATATATCAATTTTGGTCTTAGATAAATATTGATTATATAAATTAAAAAAACAGATAGTAAAAAAAAACTCGTAGTCGCCATCAGATATATCATAGCGTCCAGAGCGTTCAAAAATATCTGAACACGCCTTTACTCCTATAACGATAAAGGCGCGTTCAGATATTTTTGAGCGCTTAGACGCTACGATATATCTGATGGCGAATGTGCGTGGTTTTGACATTCTTCTTGAGTGGCCTGAGATTGCGATTGGTGAAGCGTACTCAAATATGAGCATTTTATCAACCATTATTGCAAATTGCTGCCTATCTCTGTTTAAAGTTAGTACACAAGGTTGTCAGCTTATTACAGTTTTATATTTCTTCTGTCTTCCAATTTTAGGTACTTTAGCTTTGATATACGTTTCAAGTGTTAGATCTGTTATTATTCTCATTCTACGATCTGTTAATTAGGTTTTGAAATTAGTTTTTATAAAGAAATATTCATCTTTATAAAAATAATTGTCATCATGTGTGACAATCGTTGCGAAATGGAAATTCTATTTGAAATAATGATTACATATCTATGTATATTTTCATAGAATTCCATAGTATCCAGAGCTGTATGTATTTAAAATGTATTTTTCGCGATACTTCGCAATATAAAACAGTATATCCTAAAATATTTCTACTCTTACAGTGACTTTATAACACATTATTTTGTACAATTAGAATTATACGGGTAGTAGGTTACCGCGTTATAGTCTGTGCCAAAATGGACACGAAATTAACCGTTTTGACGCAAACTATGGTATAATACCGCGTTTATATAACATTGCATTTTTTTGCGAAATTTGATATTTAATTAAAATAAACGTTAATATTCAATACTACTTAAAATAAGGAGTATTTCGCCGTCGATAATCTACATCAGAACATTCAGTATTATTGATGGACATTGCCATTATGGATGATGTCAATCAGTAATACTGTCAATAAATATAATACTGATGGGGCGATTCGAATGTAATGTCACTTTAACAACAGATTATTCGTGTTAGAATAAGGACTGTTAATGGTCGACAATCAGGTAACGCTGTAAAGACAATCAACTTAGATAAAACACCCTTTCTTGAATGAAATCGAGGTGTTTTATCTAAGTTGATTGGTTGCCATTGTGTGTAAAAAAATCTGGCAACGGAAAATACCTCGAGTTGCCAGCTTGCGCTAGAGTTAAACCCTGCATATACTCTATGCAATATCAGATATCCTTAGATGTATGTGATGGATATCTGAGTTTGCAAAATATTGTCTATGGCGGGCCACACCCTAGCGTCTGCTAATATACACGTGCGGCTGACGAACGCGACTTCTATCACGTTTGATATTGTAATTTGTCTTTGCCAACCGCACGTATAACTTAGCACAACATTTTCAAAAAATATGAATATTTCGTTAACAATAACTTATAATTCGTAAATTAAGGTTAAATGTATTTTAAAGTAATTGCGCATTTTTGATAATTTCTGTACGAATAAAGAATCTAGTCTTCAAATTTGTAATGCCTATTCTAAAATATGTTTGCATTATTTTGTCAATATCGTTCCGTTGAAAAAATGACCAACTTTTTTGTATATTTATATAATAGGGTTATTCAGTCGAGGTGTGGGCAATGTAGTGGCTCTTCGGAAACTAAAAAAATACATTAAAAAAGAACAATATGAAATTTAATTGAATAAAATTTAAATTTTCCACGTTGAACGATAAGGGCTCATGCGTAAAACGTCGAAATGTTAGATTTTCTCGCGTTTGCGATTTGACTTTGATCGTCTAATCGTAACCGTGAATATGTCTGGACCGAATACGAAAAAAAAGCAATAAATATACAGTGTGAAATTTATCTGCGTCCGAAGGGTAATTCTTTGCAAAAACCATCTCGACATTTATAATCGTTATTCCGCATATTTTTTTAAATATGATATCGTAATGTAAGTAAATGTACTAAATGTTTAATATTACTCTAAGAATATTTTAATTGTTTTTTAAATATTAACAGTGTCTCGTAAGTTTTAAATCTTAGCTAGAAATATAATGAGACTTTACTATAGTTAATTTAATTTCTTTAAGGATAAATTAAAATAAATGAATGTTTTAGTGTTTTATCGATTGTATGTAAGCATGATAACAAATTTGAATATAAACCAAAGTTTAAGTATGCGAAAATTCGTAAAAAACCTAAATGGTATATGAATGTAAATGTAATTGAAATAATGAAATAAATAATCGTAAATACCGCTGCATTTTCAATTATTACTTATTCTGTTTAGATTTTTAGTTGAACTCCTACGATCATTTTTTTTGTACCAATATCGTCTTATGGTTTGGATATGAAATAATATTTTAATCGAAACTTTTTTTCTATCAAAAAGGACCCAGAAATATCTCATTAAATGTGTAACCATTTTTCATACTCTTCACATGTCATTATGATGATAGAAAAATAGAACGAACGACAAATTTGCATATTTTTATATACATAAGTATACGATAATCGTGATTTTTCAATATATTCAATAACTGATTTTACATGAAGTAATGGTCTTACTGATGGCGGCATCGGCAGTCCCAAAATAAATGAATTATTTAGTCATGTTTACACATATATTTACGTCCAAAATTAAGCAGTGTTTGAAAACGAAAGTCTGAGCAGTCTGTGTTGCCAGTGATGACATACGGTACTGAAACGTGGCCGCTTACAATGGACCTCATATGAAGGCTCAGTCACCCAAAGGGCAATGGCGAGGGCTATGCTAGGAGTCTCTCTGCGAGCTCGCGAGTCTCAAAGTAACCGATATAGCTCTCTGAAGTGGCAGTGGGCGGGGCGCATTGCTTTGGGCGGGAAGGTTCTCGAGTGGCGGCCACGTACCGGAAGGCGCAGCGTGGGTAGGGTAGGCCCCTCACAAGGACTGATGACCTGGGGAAGGTCGCAGAGTCCGCTGGATGCGGGTGGCACAGGACCGGTCATTGGAGGAGGCCTATGTTCAGCAGTGGACGTCTTTCGGCTGATATGATGATGATGATGAGTCATGTTTAGGTGACCTGAGTGACGACGTACCCCGTTAGCACCGATTTGACTTCCGGTTCAGGTGTTGTCAGAGACTACCTTGCATAGACTGCGTTATGTACGTCGATTACAAGTGATTCGCCGTAACTACGGTTATACATACAAATGATACCTATAGTGTTTTAAGGGGAATCATTTGGTTGACTGTAAGGGTAGATTACAAAAAAAAATGTACATAGTTAAGGCCTTCTTCATCAGCCCATCTCAGTCCACTGCTGGACGTAGGCCTCTCCTATTAACTATACTATGCGTATAGACGCTACGCTACGCTGGGCAAACGGATTGGCGATCGCAGTAATGTGTCCACTATGATGACGCTGCTGCCCATCATCAATCTTGTATATATGGTATACTCTGTACGACAACTTTTGACAGTAGAAAAGGGTGGCAAAATACGTGCATTTTAATTTGTTGCCCTTTTTCACTCTCAATAGTTGTAACACAAAATGTAACTTCGTAAAAAAAAGAAAATACGATAAATTTAGTTTTAACTACATCACTATCATCATCATCACTACATAGTATAAAATAAAGGTGACTATATGCTATGACTGTATATATTATATATTTATTTCTGTCCCTATGTCCCTTTGTATTTGTACGTTTAAATCTTTAAAACTACGCAACGGATTTTGATGAGATTTTTTGTAGTAGGTAGAGTAATTCAAGAGGAAGGTTTTTTTGTGTAGGTATAGTACCCGTGCGTAGCCGGGGCGGGTTACTAGTTATAAATAAAAATATACAACTAATCTAAAAACGGCCCGCGCGGCATGGTACCAATGATGCTGGCAGCATTACCCCTCTGAATCACGAGGCTGATCTGTTGAGCGAGATAGCTGCCAGCTTTTAACTATGTAAAATTTGAAAAAATAAGTCCCGCTGAGTTTCTTGCCGGATTCTTCTCGAGTCAATGGTGTAGGATCCGTTTTTTTCCTGTTTACTTTAACGATTCGTTGCTGAGTCTATTTGAATAGAGAAAACTTTGACATGGACAATCTAACAAATAAATAATCTGTGCATCCAGCCCTCACGTCTTCAAGCCGTAAACCTGGTTCTAGATATATTATATTAGGAGTTAGTGCCCATAAAATATGTACCTACATGCTAGCGGCGTATCTATGTCTGTTGCCGGTTCAGTCACTTCCGTTCCGTAAGGAAACTTCAGGATTACCGAAGCTTGTACTAATTGTTTAGCTTTTGGCGCAAAGTTATATGCAAGAAAGAAATGCATATGTTAGGCACTCAGTCTTTCGCATAGTTGCGTCTCAAAACTTGCAGGAAGGAATACGTTGTTATTGTAATGACGTAAAATTTCTATGAGATCTCTGTTGCTACCAACAGTTGCTGTTAGCGACCTCGCCTGTGAAGCTGGAGGTTCCGGTTTTGAATCCCGGCGAGGACATTTATTTATAATATTTTTTTTTATGTTTTACTTAAGTTATTAAATATACTTAGAATATACTTTTAGTAAAAAAAAATACATCTTCGTTTAGTACCTATACTCACAAGCCTTAATTGAGCTAAGACGATTTGTGTGAATTTGTCTCCTGATATTTATTTACATATTATAAAGTATTTTTAGTACAGATGGTGCCCTTTTTAGGCTCTAGTGCGAGAAGTGTGTCATTTTACGTCAGGTCCAAAACTTCTGAAGGCCATCTGCACTAAAAAACGTCGTACGAGACACGTGCAAAAAAAATTCGTAACTCGTGTCGATTTAAAACACTCCCTATCGGTTGTATTTTAAAACATCACCACTCGTTTCGAATTTCATGTTTTTCGCACTTGTGTCGTAATGTACTACCTATTACAGAGGATGATAAACATCTACATAGCATATGTACCTATACCTCTAGTGGAAAGGTACCCTAAGCGCCAGCCTACTATAATTTAAATTCAAGTACTTGCCTATGAATGAATGTGCCATAGGCAAATGACTCAGATTCGAGTACATTGTCCCATACGTTACGTGATTTATATTATAATTACGACGTACCTACATCAGTTCATAAAATGTACACAATTATGAACCTTAACCCAAAACAATAAGCGCAGAAATGTACACATGTTTTTGACTGGCTAATATGTAAAATTCGCCGAATTTCACTACGACTTCCTGTCGGTTAAATTGTCACAAATAGAAAGGTTTAAATCTATATTTAAGTAGCTCCTTATAATTAGGAGCACGTTTTGTTAGAATATTGGTAAGTTTAGGAAATGTGACTGCACTTTTTAGGGTTCCGTTAAAACGGAACTGCTGGTGGTAGGACCTCATGCAGGGTCCGCCCGGATAGCTACCGCCGTCTTATCCTTTAGCTGCCGCTAAATAGAAGTGTTTGCACTGCTGTGTTTCGGTTTGGGGGTAAGATAGCCGGTGTAATTACTGGCATAGATAGAGGCAATCCATCTAAATTCTCAGGGTAGGCAGCGCATAGGCGATTTTTTGGTCACTATATCCATGGGCCTCAGTTCCTGCTTTCCATCAGGTAGGCTGAGAGCTTAGTTGTCTATCTTCGTCACAAAAAAAAACGGAATTGTATCCGTATAATTATATACCTACTAAGGAGGGAGAGAAATCTTTGATGGATCAATAATAACTAATTTTAAATAGGTAGCGTTATTTAAGTTTAGGTATATAAACACGGTGTTTCTTGAGTCACAAATAACCTCGCACACTGTATGTGTATACATACAGGGTGTTAACATCATGCAGGCTTTTATTGAAACCGAGGATTTAGATGCAGATTTTTAGCCTAACCGAGAGCATTATTAGTTTAAAAATTGTAATATGAAAAATAATTCATTTTCTTGAAAATCACTCCACTTCGAATAACAAATATAATTGTTTGCTGAGATCGCGAAACGTCTGGTTGATGTAACTAAAGACCGAAGAGCTGGCGACTTCCTCGCACAACGCATCAGTATTGCGATACAGCGAGGAAATGCCGCCAGCATCCTCGGTACAATGCCACAAGGGCCAATCTTAGATATAGGTTAGGTTAAGTAGATTAGTTAGATTTAATCTATGTACATAAATTGTAGTTTTGAAAATAAATATATAAAAATAAAAAATGGTAAGGGAATTTCGAAACGCGCGCAAATTTCTACGACAGCAACCCTATCGACAAACAGCCAATATAAAAAAATATTGCGTATCATTAACGATTATCATAATTAATTACTTAATAATTTGACTCAATATAGATATTTTATTCATTTATTCCTTTTTTACGAACATTTAATAGTAGGTATTTTAATACAATCTTTTGGATTCCGCTATTTCTGTTCTGCCACATGACACACTTACTAGGTATTTGCTAAAAAAACATGAATTAGCTTTATGTTTTTCTTTATTTGTAAATGTGTAATGTATGTTTTGTTTTTTAAATTTTGTTACATTTTTGTTTCGTGACGCATTGGTGTTATACTGTAATTTCGTGTAAGCTTTTGTTTTTTTAATAAATAAATAAATAAAGGTTCAAGTTTCAGTGAGTAGCCACTCACTCGATTTCGAAATTAAGAAAACGTCACCCAGATTGCTTTGACAGTTTGTCGTCGGAATGGCGCGAAATTACTTCCTGCCTCGCACAGCTAAACTTTGAAACGAACTGTCACAAGCGGTGTTTCCGGACCGATACGACCTTCAAACCTTCAAGAAAAGAGCGTACTCCCACCTTAAAGGCAGGCAAAGCATTTGCGACGCCTCTGGTGTTGCGGGTGTCCATGGGCGACGTTAATCGCTTTCCATCAGGCGATTCGTCTGTTCGTTTGCCACCTATAGCATAAAAAAAAAACATGTTCGATTTAAAGTTGGATAACTTTGCTTGTACTAAAGCAATTACGATAATAGTTTTAACACTGTAGAAAACATTAAAGAAGTCATCAAGTTATATCGCCATTAATCTGGCTTTTGTAATAAAAGTAATGAATAAACGCACGCAAATTAGACGCATACAAATTTTGTACCAACTTTCTGCAGTAAACGATTTTTTAAAAAAGATCTAAAGCGATAAGGTATATGTTTTTTGGATTCATTTGAAAGAATATTACATTGTCTTTCGGATAATACCAAACAATTAAAGAGAAAAGAAGCTTCTTACAAAGATGTTGAGAAAAACTTATTTGATTGCAGGCTTAAGTCAGAACAAATGTGCGATATAAAACCGTCAGTTACATAGAGATATTATTGGTCATTTGGAGATTTATTTACTCAAAATATAGTCATAAACAGGATAAAGCACTAACAGGCATTCTATTAAAACCTTATTTTATACATTTGACTCCGTAATTGCAGAAATAATAGCAAAATAACAACGTATTTACGTACCCTGCCGGTTCACGGAAGACAACCGAATTTGTAAACAAGATCACAAGTACAAAAAATAACTTAAAACAACACTACCACGTTTTATGAACGCGTCACAGTATGCACTACACAATAACCGGCACATAATAAGCAATTACTGATAATTATATCAACAAATTTAAATAATTTAAATGTAAACAAACATACAAAGTCGCGCCTAGAAAGTCAACTGAGAAAGAAAACAAGATGGCGGCACTGGCCCGCTCGCCGGCCCGCCATGTTCATAGTCCATTAGGCCGAGAACACACAAGTATTTACGAGAGCGCGCTGCTTCAAGACAATAATATAATATACAGGGTGTTTTTTTTTCGACCGTTCAAATTCTACGTAGTGAATGTGTAGGTCATACTCACCAACTTTTACTATGGGGACAAAGTCGAAATCGCGAAAAAAAAATCAGCTGTTTCATACGGCGGCATACAATTGGCGGCATTACGCCGGCCGTAATGTTAATGTATGAAACAGCTGATTTTTTTTTCGCGATTTCGACTTTGTCCCCATAGTAAAAGTTGGTCAGTAATCAGTATGACCTACACATTCACTACGTAGAATTTGAACGGTCGAAAAAAAGACATCCTGTATTAATGTTGACTTTGTTGAACTGAACAAAAATATAACTTATTAATGTTTTATATTTAATGTGTTGTAGATAAGTTGTTAATAATGTTATTAATGATATTAAAAAGCTCAAAATTATTATAAAATGGTCCACCAAGCAAAACTCGGATAATATATGAAATTAAAAACTCACGTTTTCTCAGAGATGAGACGAGACCAGGACAATTTTTCGTCCAATAAAACCCCTATGTTCTATTTTTTGTTCAAATCATTGAGCAGTTTCCGAGATCGCAAATAAATATGTACTAATACTATACAATTATTTATATACGTACCTAAACTCAATAATTGGTCGTTTAAAGGTGTAATAAGGGCATTACCACTTTTAGGGACACCCAATTAGCGTTAGATTAAAAAAATCCTAGCTGCAGTCAGGTTTCTAACGACGACTAAGCATTTAATATCGATAAAAACAAAAATGTTGGTGTTAATTTTTTAAGCTTTAAGCGATATAAGAATATAAAAACACCAATCAATTTAAAATTCATGAAGAGTTTATACTTAATTGTCGTTACAAACCTGACTGAAGTTAAGCTTTTTTTAATCTCACGCTGATTGGGTGTCCCTAGAAATGAAAATGCCCATTATACCTTTAAGCTAGCCATTCTTAAATTTTAATTTCGGCGATTAAAGGGGTTTCTGGGGACGAAAAATCGATCTAGCTTGGAAACTCAATCTAAGTATTCATGGATTTTTGGAGTTTTTTATCATGTTTCTTAGTGACATTTACTATTTCAGAGCAACACAACCGATACCCAAATCAAAATAACGAAATATTATTTTTAAAAAGTGTAGGTTCGAATCCTGAGCCGAGTACACGTATTTTTGTAAGTGTATGAATGCAGTTTTTCTTTCCACTAAAATCGATTTCATGGTTCCTAAGAAAAGATTTCGCTATCTGCTATGGTTTTCAGAACCTCCATACTGACCCATTTGAATTGATAACCCTTTATTATTATGTTAACGTTCATTAAAAACAAGACGTTTCTAGAGTGGACAAACTGCACCTAATAATCTTATACAGGGTGTTTGGTTAGCGGTGTCGGAGCTTTTAAGGGCTTAAACTACAATCAATTTCATCGATAAATTACCACACAATTTTTTTATTATTCACACAAGAAAATATACAGACCAAATTCACCTAGTGCTCGGTCCAGGAACAGGAGTAGCTGGTACAGGTTGTGGTGTGGGGGGTGAAAGTAGCTCTTCAGTTACATTTTTACGCCCGCGAACTCGTCCGCTTCCTTTTTTTCTAAAATTTATAATACTCAATAATACTATGCAATAAGCACAAAAGACTAGAAAAAACAGACAATATTTTTTTTGCTAATAAATTGAGCAGAAATTATTAAAAAAAAACAATCTCCTAATAATCATGGTCGCTAACTTATTACTTTACATACAGAGTGGAAATTATTTTTGGATCAGTGTGGGCAGCTACCAGATACAGAGTAGCTACGCGAAAATGATCGTAGAAGACCTTCCCTCGATTTCAAATTAATGAAAATTAAGTTTACAGATTTTGAAAAAAAAAATTACGCGTTGCGAGAAAATGGCCATTTTTTTTTAACTTTTTTTGATGTCATTTGATCCTGCTTCTGTATAGGATCAAAAACTTGAATAGGGCTAAAAATTTTTTTCGGCTAGAAGAGACGCAAATTAAGAATTGAAATTCCCATACAAATTGTATTAAAATATCCGTATGTAAGTTATATGTAAATTTATGCCAATCGATCCCATTCCTTTCCAGTATCAATAGTTTCCTAGGAGTCAACTTCCATTCCAGCAATATACAAAAAATCCAAAAATTAAAAAAAAACCGTTTTCATACATTTACTATGGGAAAAAAGGGAAACTTTAATTGGTACATTATCTGTCACACTAATTAGTTCTCCTGTACTAAATAATAATAATACTGTATGAAAACATTAGCAACATTATTTAAACAGTAATAATCAAAATTAAAATTTCACTTCATTCCCATAGTATGTATGAAAACCGTTTTCTGAAATTTTAGCTTTTTTTGTACATTGCCATAAGTTGACCCCTAGGAAACTATTGGTACTGAATAGGAATGGAATCGATTAGTATTAAAAAAATTACTCATGAAATTTTTTTATTTTTATTCTTTTTGTATGGGAATTTTCATTCTTGATTTGCGGCCTTCCCATTTCGAATTTCCCATACAAGCTTTTGATCCTAAACAGAAACAGGATCGATTGGCTTAAAAAAAAAAGTTTGTCAAAAATAACCATTTTCTCGCATCCTGTATGTTTTCCCCAAAATTTGTAAACACCAATCTTCATTAATTTAAAATCGAGGTAAGATTTTCAAAGACCATTTTCGCGTAGCTACTCTGGATCTAGTAACTCATTGACCCAAAAAGAATTTCCACCCTGTATATACGCATAGTACAAAAATAATAAACACGAAAAATAGCTATAAAATAATAATATCTAAGTGAAAACAAAACATTAATAAAATAAGGACGATAAAAACTTTTGAATAAGTCTTTGAGTTGTGGTCAGTGTGTACCATGCCTTATTTGCTTCCGCAAAACGATCACAGATTTCGCGGAATTTTGGTCGCCGTGTAGCCGTCATTCTAGTTAGTAGGCATTAACTATTTACTGGCTCTTGTTTTATTCGGTAATCCTGTTTATTCTAAGAGAGTTCATATAAACATTTCACCTTTTCTTGAAGCTTAATAGTTACGCTATTAAGCTTCAAGAAAAGGAGGAATTAATTACTAAAAGCAATGTCAAAAATATTTGTATATAAGAGAAATGTGAGACATTTAATTACAAACTACCTCAAAAATCTACCGAGTTATTGATTGCAAATGCGATTTTTTTTTATTTATAGCAAATATGTCAAAAATATATTTGTTCCCTAATAAAACAATAAACACTGAGTATTTTGATGTATAATACAAAAAGAAATACATACATTTTAATACTCACGACATTTTCGTACGCTCCGCAATCTTTTCACAACTTTTTCTTTAGCGCCACTTCGGAAAATAACACAGATAATAATATTTTACTTGTTTCCACTACTACACTTAAACACTTTTTAAATATTGCTATGTGGGTAGTCCGTATTTTTATTGCAATTTATACCATATCTGTGTAGCCCTTTATAGATTACAAACGAAAATGCGCGCGTACTCCGCTTGGTTCCTCTAGTTACATGAATGTAGGATTAATATGGATTTGACAACGTTATAATAATAGCAAGAACGAAAGGGATGGTCTTATGAAACTTTTTACTAGTGGAAGTGAAAAGGAACGATAATCGTCCGTCCTTTTATCACTGTGCCACTATTTTTTGTGTGTGTGTGCATTAGATGCTAAATGTAAGTGCCAGACAAATGCGTTGAATACGTCACTAAGTGCCACACACACACAAGTATCTTCTTAGTAGTAAGTGACTATGTCTATCCCTCTTAGTGGCACACTATGTGCGGCCCCTCGTCTAGTTACCAGTGTCAGTTCATGGGTGCGCAAAGTTGGTAACTCTAGCCGCCAGAAGCGAGTGAGTGGGTAGGTACTCCAAATAGGTATAATTCGGTTATACAGTTACATAACACATCGATATACCTATTACAAACTATAGTAATCGCTTATTAGTCTTATTACATGTACCTACTTGTAATATAAGGTCAGCCGATAACATTGCTACAATTAGCAAGAATAGATCTCTACTAATTAGTTTCATATTTAGTCCATATCTAAGATAACACTAATAGATGTAGGTAGGCCACGAACAAATAAAACATGGAAACTGTACGCCATACTAAAATGCCTTTCAAGAATGGTCCTGAAAGACCAAGGGCAACGTTCTATGGAAGTGGAACGATGTAGTGGATCAAAAACCAGATTAGGCGATTTTGTACCTAGAGAGTAGTAAGTTCTCGAAATTTACATTTAATTATAATTATACATCTTCACAGTATGTAACTGTGTATATATATCATTACCAGGGATCGGACAAATGTGCGTCATTGATCGCAATAATATGGACATGGCACCAAATTTGATTGAATGAATAATTAGACGAATAATTTCGTGAAAATTGATTTCGAAGCTTTGAGGGCGTCTATTCATAAAGGTTTGTTTTCATAGTTAAGTATTGGTGTCAAAAAGGTAATTTTCTGAAAATGTTTAAATGAATAATTATTCAATCAACTTTGGAGTCATGTCCATATTATTGAGAACAATGACGCACATTTGTCCGATCTCTGATCATTACCTTTTATTTCTATTGTCATATCAATGTTATATTATATTTAAGTTTACGCCCTGACGTGCGTCAAAGGTATGCTCTGTTTGGTTAGGTATTTAACTAAATGTAAACACAATCTTGCAGTATCTTTTTATTCAAAAAAGCTTTTGAAAATCCAATCCATCAGTGGTCGCACTTTAGCAGTACTACTTTAGTTTGGTTACGTTTGAGGTAATATTAAAAACGCTGTTTTAACCCTTTTATTGGCAATGTATCTTGTAAGATACATATTTTTCGACCCACTTTTTGTATTTTTTATGGACAGAAGTTTTTGGCCTACTTACCACGATAGAACGCACGATTTTTTATAATTTTGTAAGAAAAGGGTTGAAATGGTCTGAGACTGAGTCTTGCGAATAGAATTCTAAATAATAATTATCAATGAAATAAAACTATGAAAACGGACAAACTCGCGAATACATAAATACGCGAATTTATCCGTTTTTCATAGTTTTAATTCAAATGTAGAGTAGGACATTAAAAATCCATGAAATAAAACTATGAAAACGGATAAACTCGCGTATATTAACTAATTTTAACTTAATTCCGACGTTTCGAACACTTTACAGGGTTCGTGGTCTACGGATGACATAATATAATTGTGTAATAAATAAAAATAAAAATGTTTTATTTTCAGACAACATGAGTCCATAGCAATGTTAGTTGTTTAGAACATAAGATTTACAACTATGTTATTAATATATAAATCCTCTCGGTAACCGAAGAAAATATTATTAAAAATCCACTTAATAAAGGACATTTCAAATCGTTCGACCTACGTTTGGTACTTTATTATATTCTGTGGTTTGGTTACGATTTGAGGTAGTATTAAAAACGCTGTTTTAAGAGGGTCTAAGACTGAGAGTCTTGCGAATAGAATTCTAAATAATAATGATTAATTTCACTACGACTGTTTTTATCATTATACTACTCCTTGAGTAAGTAGGTGCAGTTGCAACATAATTGCTCTAATTAACATTGACATAGCGACCTTTTGTTGAGGACTGTACTTAAACAATGAAGTCATAATGTTCATACATGCTCACATACAACATCAACCTATCTCAGTCCACTGCTGGACATAGGCCTCTCCTATTAAGGTGCGTACTAACTAAAAGAGCATTCGCTGTTCTAACCTCCCACTCTACGAAATTCGATCGGTACACAAAACGTGATTGGTTGATTTCGTTACGTTTTGAATACTCTTTTGGTGTAAACGCACCTTTATCTGACGTGATAGGAGGTTTATTTATTTATTTATTTTTTTAACGCTCAGTCGCAACGCTGGGGAAGCGTTTGGTGACTATCTCTCAGCCTCCGTAGCCTAGTTGGTACCTAGTGACCCTGCCTACGAAACTGGAGGTTCCGGGTTCGAATCCCGGCGAGGGTATTATTTGTGTATATAAATTTTATCACAAATATATTTATTTCTTGGTCATGGCTGTCTATGTATTTAAGTATCTATATGTATGTATTATATATATCGTCGCTTGGTACCCACATCACAAGCCTTAATTGAGCTTACCGTGGGACTAAGTCGATTTGTGTAGATGTCTCAATAATACCTATATTTATTTTTTATTATTTACTATTATCTTTGATTATACGTTTTTCTAACTCTATAAACAACTAACAATTAAATGTCCCATAAGTTACTTAAAAATTGACATAGCGATAGTAAGATTATTTAGATATATTAGATAAGTATTATTTAGATATCTAGATATAGCAACAGTAAAATTTACAGAATTAATAAATAAACATGCGAGAAATTGGTGATTCCATTACACTCTTGCATGGAATTGCCTACCCAATCTAAAAACCGTAGACTTTTCTTTTATATTTTATTTACTATTCGCCGACGATCAAAATGATGATTACAAATCTTCACACATTCTAAACGAGCGTAGCATTAAATTAACACTATTTATTAAAAAAAGAACCATATCGCACTATACTGTAGCTTGCTTTCTCTTTTCCGAAAATATGCTTTGCTGTACTAACAACAAAACAGAGCTTTAAACCAAAAGTGAACCTTAAATCCTTGCAATAAGACTTATGAATAATCAGTGTGCACGGTGGCATTCCATGTATCGGAGCTTAATGTCAAAGATATGCGATTTACGGCCTTATTTGGTTTGAAAAAGGGATCATATTGGTAGGAAAGCTTTTGGGAGCTTGAAAAGCTTGCCGTTTGCATGTGTGCGGCGTCGTGTTGTGTTAACATCGAATCGTGATGTTTAAATTAGGGTTGCGATAACGTTCTTATCGATATTGTATCGATAAATTCATCTCTGCATTCTCTTATCCAATGATTATCTGGAAGATATATTTTTTGATAGGATTGCTTGTTGTGTAACCGATTCTCTATTGTGTAAAAAAGAGATTTGTTTGAAATGATTAACCGTCATTCGAGTTGCGCAAGAGCTATAATTATGTTAATATGTATTGATTTTATAATTAAATTACAATACTTAACTAAATAAATGAATTCTTCGATTCTTGTTATGTTATTCTGTTACTGAAAGTTGTACAAATTAACGAATGAATCTAAAGCCATCGATATTAAATTTAAAATAACTTTTTTTGTACTTCCTAGTCCCTGCTCTTTTGCCACAATCTATCATTAGTAAAATAATATACCATTACAAAATATTAAATATTACACTGTTCATTAAAATATCCGGGTCCGTTAATTTATATAGCCATAGTAAAATTATTTTACAGACATTTTCTTAAAAAGACCCGACCTCTACAGAGGAATACATGTACCTACCATGCAGATATGCCTGCATATTTCTCATACAGTAAAAAAATCCCCTAAAAAACAACACTTAAGCCGTTAACAACTCCATTATCTAGTGAATTTTAATTCATGGAGTAGATAAGTAAAGAGACCCTTGCTAAAGTGCTAATAGAGATTTTAGAATTTAAAAAGGCCACTATAATACTAAAATCTCTTCACACTATGTTAAAATATTCATTAGGTAGGTAAGCGAAACAATTACAAAGTGTAGGTATTACGTTTTGAAAGTAAAGAATCTATTGAAGGTTATTTTACATAGATTAAACTGATTTAAGTGATTATTCCGGCAACTGCATTAAACAAATACTTGACACTTTTGATACTGATGTGATGATAGTATGTCCTTGAACTTCATCCGTAGTTTGGCACTTATCGGAAGTTCAAAGTTCGAAAATAAGTGTTAATCACGACAACACTCAGATATAAATTATATCGATGCTTATGCATTTGCACGTGGGCAACATTTCCACGGAAATATCGTCGATAAAATCTTATCGCTCACAACACTATACACTCACAAACGCGAGCCGCTAAGCTAGAGATGTGATAGGGAACGCAAAATAGAAATTCAGTTGAGTTAGCGTCCCACACCGGCCGGTCGCGTCTCGGTACGTCCCTAATCGGAATTTCAAATTCGAATAAAGAACGCGTTCCGTTCCATTTTTAAATTAAAAAGTTGTGTCATTCGAAATTTGAATGGAGCTTCTGTGAAAGTGTATTTTTGTGTTTTGAAATGTGCATTTTGTGTTGAGTTATTTATATTTTATGTAAAGTTCGGTCGTGAGGTTGTCTGCTTTTATAGCGAATGCTAAAATAACTGAGGAGTGGTAAGGGTTTAGTTATTTTAGGGCAAAGCTGAGACCTATTTTTTTTTATTCCTGTTCAGCGCAATACTCGAAATCATATTCGTTAGGGCTTAGAAATAAGTTCAAACATAGAACTGAAACGGAAACTATGTACTACCTACCTATATGAAAAGTTTCAGAACTTATTTTTACCGGTGTTTCAGATTTTTATGCATGTTACTAGGTACAAATAATACTTAAAATAAAAAAAATATTTGAAACTAAATTGTCGTCATTTAAATATTAAAACTTTTCCCGCGTTTTTAAGTGCATTGACCTACAAGCAATTAATAACAAATGGCGGACTTAAGGCTTAATGAATCTTCCGATTCTTAGATAGGTACTCTAAAATTAGATAGGTATTCTGGATATTAGTGTAGAACTTAACTGGAAAATGATGTGTATACCAGTAATTGGGGTGTATAAGAACCCATATACTTAATTTCCACTTATATATAAATCTGCCATAAACTCTGTAGGTGTCACGTATAAATTAAAAAAAAATACATACAAGCTGTTAACATCATTTAATGTGAATTTACACCCATATATATAGCTCAATTTTTGAAATATGGATTACAAAACAGGTACAAAATTACAACGTGATTTTTTATAGAAAAAAAAAACAAAATTTTATGTAAATTATTAAAAAAATACAATCTAATAAATTTTTAACCGAATACAACTCAACTTCGTTTATCTTCTTTTGCCAAAAAAGGGGCCCTGTTTTGTATATTAATATAATAAAGTATGTAGTATGTATGTAATATAATAAAGTAAGTAGTGATCCTGCCTACGAAGCTGGAGATTCCGGGTTCGATTCCCGGCGAGGGTATTTTTTGTGTAGTTATTTATCACATATGTTTGTTCCTTAATCGTGGCTGTCTATGTATTTAAGTATCTATATGTATCCATCTATTATATAATTATATATCGTCGCTTGGTACCCACATCACAAGCCATCATTGAGCTTACCGTGGGACTAGGCCGATTTGGGTAAGATGCCCAGATATTTATTTGTAATGTCATTAGCTGGTTGATTAGGATACTTGCAAAGATGGGAGAGTGATGTTACAAGTAAAGGGAAAGGGTCCAAGAAGGATATATCAGGCGCGGTACCATATCGTAGGTTTCACTCTCTGTCACTCTTTCATATCAGTGCTACAAAGACGGGTGCCTTTCGTTTACGATTGACGATTAAGCGTTAGCGATTGGCAACTTGTCTAAGCACCCTGATATCGTTTTCCCAGTAGTAAATTTACAAGAATTATTTATCAAACACGACCTATTTCTCTTGGTCAAATAGAAAAACAATGTTGTGCCAACTGAACACACAACTCTGACCTTGGCTGACATTTGCGATAATTACGAGTATGCAAATGTATTCATTCATTAAGTTTCATAACCACCACGTCATTCATTAATATTCTCTTTCATTGCTCCTTTTGGGATATTCTGACAATTCTATTAACGGATATGACAAAAATTTCTTTTAGATTTGTGAAATGCTACGTTATTTCCAATTTCCATTTAGAATCACCAGCAACAATAGGTATCAAATTGTCTATGGGGAGCCAACACAAGGCGCCTACATTTTTTGAATTTCCCGCCATTTTCTACTGCCAGAGATGGTTAGACAGACCATAAACAACTTTTTTTTTAAATAAAGAGTACCTATGGAGTACCTAATCATTTATTCTACAAAATATAAACTATAATATTTTAAAAGTATACTATAAAAATATATTAATTTTAAATTGGTGATGACTTTAGGAAGGATGCCGCTACTATTTCATCTAGGGAATATACAACAACGACTGATATGTAGGTACCTACAATCGTAAACCGATTTTTTTCATCGAACGATTATAACTCCAAAATGGTCCCTTTGCCACCAAGTCACGGTCTCATGATGGGATCTTCGAGAAATCGGTTTGTCTCTTTGCTGCTTCTTTTCTAATGATTCGATTTTAAAATAGCTGAAACAGTTGTCTGAGCAATCTGAAACGACTATATTTTTTAGCTTACCTACAATGAAAATGGCTATTACGGCTAGAAAAACTGTTAATATTATTATCTATTTCTATTTATCCGTACATCCGTTCAATATATCCTAGCTTCGATATCGCAATCGCCATGATAAGTTACGCAATGGCGGCGATAACGCAAATCTGTCGGATTTGTTTATCATTGGGTTAGTAAAACTAGGTGAGTGCCTAGAAGAAAACAATATAATCATTCGACAGTAGAATTAAAAAAAAAAAGTAAACAACTTTCCGTAGCATTTTTCGTCTCTGACTATTTATCGTGAAACACGTTCGCAGATATATTTTTACATTTAATAATTACTAATACCAATACCACCAAATACAATACAAATACCAATTATTTTAACTAAAACTGTATGTGAACTCGAGGTTAACGGTTTAAGTTTGTAATAAAACCAATTTTGTTCTAAAAGTGTGTGATTATAGAAAAATGCAAGTTTTTAGGTTTGTTTACTTTTTTTTATTTTACTGACGATTAGTATACGTCATCTTAGAATTCATGGTAATCTTATTTGATTAACTAAGTATTTAAAATCTTTTTTGCAGAAATTATACAATATTAACGTATTATTAGGTGCATGGCCTAATCCTTTATTCATTAATTCAAGAATAAATACATGTAATAGTGCAAATAAAAGACTTAATGCTTATGGGCATTCTCTACCAGACAAACAGAATAGAAGCGCCAAGTTATATGAATGTCTCAAATGCTACTGTCACGTCCATGAGGTATTACAAATCGATACGTTTATTAATACTATAATATTAGTACAATAAAAAATCAAAAATGTGATTATCCTACTATATCCTGTCCAACCAGATTATGATTAGCAAAAAGGCAGCAAATTTAAAAAATGTAGGAAATAAAAATCTTGTTTACATATTTTTAAGCGTTTCGATTGAGTCGATATTATCGTGACTCACATGACTGTACCGAAAGTTATATGAATATGTATTAGAATTGCAAACGCACAGTCGAAAACCGGTTCCAACGTAAACTCAAGTTTTAAATGCAACATTTGCAGAGAATTTGGAGAATAAAAACATTGGTGGTGGTAGATTTCTGGGCAATGTAGGTGCACATATTTTTAGACCTACTTTTTTTTAATACAGATTTTTCTGCTTTGCTCAACAATGGC